>JAPZAG010001365.1:0-33215 GCA_027475135.1 Bactrocera correcta | reverse complement strand
ACATAAAGCCATAACGGCATAACGGCAGTGCATTTGGAAGAATTCCGTTATCGTATATTTATGTATAAAGTCGATTTTCTTGTATATTCACATTTAGCAATCGATAACGAAATGCTTCAAATCATTAGTTTAACATATTTAAGTTAACTAACCTTCTTTAACGTATTGAAGTTGATGTAAAGCCATGGCGGCATAACGACAGTACATTTGGAAGAATTCCGTAGTCTTATATTTAGGTATAAAGTCGATTTTCTTTTATATATGCATTAAGCAATCGATATGAAATGCTTCAAATAACTGGTTTAACATATTTAAGTTAATAAACCTTCTTTAACGAACTGAAGTTAACATAAAGCCATAACGGCATAACGGCAGTGCATTTGGAAGAATTCCGTTATCGTATATTTATGTATAAAGTCGACTTTCTTGTATATACACATTTTGCAATCGATATCGAAATGCTTCAAATAACTGGTTTAGCATATTTAAGTTAATTAACCTTCTTTATCTTACTGAAGTTTACATAAAGCCGTTATCTTTTTTTTTGGTATAAAGTCGATTTTGTTGTACATACACATTCAGCACTCGATATCGAAATGCTTCAAATCATTAGTTTAAGATATTTAAGTTAATTAACCTTCTTTAACGTATTGAAGGTGATATAAAGCCATGGCGGCATAACGACAGTACACTTGGAAGAATTCCGTAGTCTTATATTTAGTTATAAAGTCAATTTTCTGGTATATATGCATTAAGCAATCGATGTCGAAATGCTTCAAATAACTGGTTTAACATATTTAAGTTAATAAACCTTCTTTAACGAACTGAAGTTGGCTTAAGGCCATGGCGGCATAACGGCAGTGCATTTAGAAGAATTCCTTTTATATTTAGGTATAAAGTCGATTTTCTTGTATATACACATTTGGCTATCGATATCGAAATGCTTCAAATCATTAGCTTAACATATTTAAGTAAATTAACCTTCTTTAACGTCGTATATCTCGTACAGCTCATCGTTCCATCGAATGCGATATTCGCCGTGGCCAACGCGCAAAGGACCATAAATCTTTCGCAGAACCTTTTTCTCGAAAACTCGCAACGTCGACTCATCGGTTGTTGTCATCGTCCAAGCCTCTGCACCATATAGGAGGACGGGAATTATGAGAGACTTATAGAGTTTGGTTTTTGTTTGTCGAGAGAGGACTTTGCTTCTCAATTGCCTACTTAGTCCGAAGTAGCACCTGTTGGCAAGAGTTATCCTGCGTTGGATTTCTAGGCTGACATTGTTGGTGGTGTTTACGCTGGTTCCAAGATAGACGAAATTATCTACAACTTCAAAGTTATGACTGTCAACAGTGACGTGAGTGCCAAGTCGCAAGTGCGAGACTGTTTGTTTGATGACAGGAGATATTTCGTCTTGCCCTCGTTCACTGCCAGACCCATTTCTTTTGCTTCCTTGTCCAGTCTGGAGAAAGCAGAACTAACGGCGCGGGTGTTGAGGCCGATGATATCAATATCATCGGCATACGCCAGCAGTTGTACACTCTTATAAAAGATGGTCCCCTTCTCTTTTAAAGGGTTCTGCAGCTCGAACTTTTTTTCTCCAGAAGCAGGTTGAAAAAGTCGCACGATAGGGAATCGCCTTGTCTAAAAACCTCGTTTGGTATCGAACGGCTCGGAGAGGTCCTTCCCGATTCTGACGGAGCTTTTTGTGTTGCTCAACGTCAGTTTACAAGCCGTATTAGTTTTGCGGGGATACCAAATTCAGACATCGCGGCATAAAGGCAGCTCCTTTTCGTGCTGTCGAAAGCAGCTTTGAAATCGACGAAGAGGTGGTGTGTGTCGATTCTCCTTTCACGGGTCTTTTCCAAGATTTGGCGCATCGTGAATATCTGGTCGGTTGTTGATTTACCAGGTCTAAAGCCACACTGATAAGGTCCAATCAGTTTGTTGACGGTGGGCTTTAATCTTTCACACAATACGCTCGACAGAACCTTATATGCGATGTTGAGTAGGCTAATCCCACGGTAGTTGGCGCAGATTGTGGGGTCTCCTTTTTTGTGGATTGGGCATAGCACACTTAAATTCCAATCGTTGGGCATACTTTCGTCCGACCATATTTTGCAAAGAAGCTGATGCATGCACCTTATCAGCTCTTCGCCGCCGTGTTTGAATAGCGGCCGGCAATCCATCGGACCCTGCCGCTTTGTTGTTTTTCAGGCGGGCAATTGCTATTCGAACTTCTTCATGGTCGGGCAATGGAACGTCTGCTCCATCGTCATCGATTGGGGTATCGGGTTCGCTTTCTCCTGGTGTTATGCTTTCACTGCCATTCAGCAGGCTGGAGAAGTGTTCCCTCCATAATTAAAGTATGCTCTGGGCATCGGTGGCTAGATCACCTTGGGGGGTTCTACAAGAGTATGCTCCGGTCTTGAAACCTTCTGTAAGCCGCCGCATCTTTTCGTAGAATTTTCGAGCATTACCTCTGTCGGCCAGCTTATCAAGCTCTTCGTACTCACGCATTTCGGCCTCTTTCTTTTTCTGTCTACAAATGCGTCTCGCTTCCATCTTCAACTCTCGGTATCTATCCCATCCCGGACGTGTTGTGGTCGATCGTAACGTTGCGAGGTAGGCAGCCTGTTTTCTCTCCGCTGTGACACGGCACTCCTCGTCGTACCAGCTGTTCTTCTGCACTTTCCGAAAACCAATGGTTTCGGTTGCAGCTGTACGTAAGGAGTTTGAAATGCCGTCCCACAGTTCCCTTATACCGAGTTGTTGACGAGTGCTCTCAGAGAGCAGGAGTGCAAGCCGAGTAGAAAAACGTTCGGCTGTCTGTTGTGATTGCAGCTTCTCGACGTCGAACCATCATTGTGTTTGTTGGCGTGCGTTTTTTGCTGCACAGAGGCGGGTGCGAATTTTGGCTGCAACAATATAGTGGTCCGAGTCGATGTTAGGATCTCGGAGCGCACGCACATTTAAAACACTGGAGACGTGTCTTCCGTCTATCACAACATGATCGATCTGGTTGGTGGTTTTTCGATCCGGAGACAGCCAGGTAGCTTGATGTATCTTCTTATGCTGGAATCTAGTACTACAGATAACCATATTTCGGGCCCCGGCGAAGTCGATCAGCCTCAGCCCATTTGGGGATGTTTCCTCGTGGAGGCTGAATTTACCGACCGTAGTGCCAAAGATACCTTCTTTGCCCACCCTGGCATTGAAGTCGCGGGGGCATCTCTCATAGGTGCGCTCCAAGCACTCATAAAAGGCATCTTTGGTCACATCGTCCTTCTCTTCCGTCGGGGCGTGGGCGCAAATCAGCGATATGTTGAAGAACCTCTCTTTGATGCGGATTGTGGCTAGACGTTCATTCTCCGGAGTGAATGATAGTACTCGGCGACGGAGTCTCTCTCCCACCACGAATCCAACACCAAACTTGCGCTCCTTTAAATGGCCACTGTAGTAAATGTCACAAGGACCTACTCGTCTATGTCCTTGTCCCGTCCATCGCATTTCTTGGACGGCGGTGATGTCAGCCTTTATCTTTACGAGGACATCTACCAGCTGGGCAGCGGCACCTTCCCAATTAAGGGACCGGATATTCCAGGTGCATGCCCTCAAATCATAGTCCTTGTTTCGTTTGCCATGGTCGTCATCAAAAGGGGGGTCTCTCATCCGAGGCTGATTGTTGGCTTTCATTGGGGGTGTTTTTTTACGTGGCGGGTCCCAAACCCAGCGCACAACCCTATGCAGGGTGTTTCGCCTTCTCACTTTAGATCGCCTTCAAACGGATGTTCTTAGGCTACCCAGAGGATACTTGGTCAAAGACCTGAAGTCGTGAGCTGCTTGAGTCATATGTAAAAGAATCGTTTCTGGCCACTCCCAAGTGAATGGCGATCAGAGAACTTTCCTCACTTGCGTGAACTTCTACACATGACCCCATCCTCCGACACATTGACATAGTTAAGCGAATTAAAAGACAGCGGCTACGCTGGCTAGGTCATGTTGTCCGGATGGATGAAACCACTCCAGCTCTGAAAGTATTCGACGCAGTACCAGCCGCGGGAAGCAGAGGAAGAGAAAGACCTCCACTCCGTTGAAAGGACCATGTAGAGAAGGACCTGGCCTCACTTGGAATATCCAATTGGCGCCACGTAGCGAAGAGAAGAAACGACTGGCGCGCTGTCGTTGACTCGGCCATAATCGCGTAAGCGGTGTCTACGCCAGTAAAGAAGAAGAAGAACCTTCTTTAACGTATTGAAATTGATATAAAGCCATGGCGGCATAACGACAGTAGATTTGGAAGAATTCCGTAATCTTATATTTAGGTATAAAGTCGATTTTGTTGTATATACACATTTAGCAATCGATATCGAAATGCTTCAAATCATTAGTTTAACATATTTAAGTTAAATAACCTTCTTTATCTTACTGAAGTTTACATAGAGCCAAACCGGTATAACGGCAGTGCATTTGAAAGAATTCCGTAATCTTATATTTCGGTAAAAAGTCGATTTTCTTGTATATACACATTTAGCTATCGATGTCGAAATGCTTCAAGTCATTCGTTTAACATATTTAAGTTAGTTAACCTTCTTTAACGTAATGAAGGTGATATAAAGCCATGGCGGCATAACGACAGTGCATTTAGAAGAATTCCGTAATCTTATATTTAGGTATTAAGTCGATTTTCTTGTATATACACATTTAGCAATCGATATCGAAATGCTTCAAATCATTAGTTTAACAGATTTAAGTTAATTAACCTTCTTTAACGTATTGAAGTTGATATAAAGCTATGGCGGCATAACGGCAGTGCATGTAGAAGAATTCCGTAATCTTACATTTAGGTATAAAGTCGATTTTGTTGTATATACACATTAGCAATCGATATCGAATTGCTTCAAATAACTGGTTTAGCATATTTCAGTAAATTAACCTTATTTATCTTACTGAAGTTTACATAAAGCAATAACGGCATAACGGCAGTATATTTATATGAATTCCGTTATCTTATATTTAGGTATAAAGTCGATTTTGTTGTACATACACATTTAGCAATCGATATCGATATGCTTCAAATCATTAGTCTAACATATTTAAGATAGTTAACCTTCTTTACCGTAATGAAGGTGATATAAAGCCATGGCGGCATAACGACAGTGCATTTAGAAGAATTCCGTAATCTTATATTTAGGTATAAAGTCGATTTTTTTGTATATACGCATCTAGCAATCGATATCGAAATGCTTCAAATCATTAGTTTAACAGATTTAAGTTAATTAACCTTCTTTAACGTATTGAAGTTGATATAAAGCCATGGCGGCATAACGACAGTAGATTTGGAAGAATTCCGTAATCTTATATTTAGGTATAAAGTCGATTTTGTTGTATATAAACATTTAGCAATCGATATCGAAATGCTTCAAATCATTAGTTTAACATATTTAAGTTAACTAACCTTCTTTATCTTACTGAAGTTTACATAAAGCCAAAACGGTATAACGGCAGTGCATTTGGAAGAATTCCGTAATCTTATAGCAAGGTAAAAAGTCGATTTTCTTTTATATACACATTTAGCAATCGATATCGAAATGCTTCAAGTCATTAGTTAAACATATTTAAGTTAACTAACCTTCTTAATCTGACTGAAGTTTACGTAAAGCCATGGCGGCATAGCGACAGTGCATTTAGAAGAATTCCGTAATTTTATATTTAGGTATAAAGTCGGTTTTGTTGTATATACGCATTTAGCAATCGATATCGAAATGCCTCAAATCATTAGTTGAACACATTTAAGTTAATTAACCATCTTTAACGTATTGAAGTTGATGTAAAGCCATGGCAGCATAACGACAATACAATTGGAAGAATTCCGTAGTCTTACATTTATGTATAAAGTCGATTTTCTTATATATACACATTTAACAAACGATATCGAAATGCTTCAAATCATTAGTTTAACATATTTAAGTTAATAAACCTTCTTTAACGAACGGAAGTTGGCTTAAAGCCATGGCGGCATAACGGCAGTGCATTTAGAAGAATTCCGTGATCTTATATTTAGGTATAAAGTCGATTTTCTTGTATATACACATTTAGCTATCGATATCGAAATGCTTCAAATCATTAGTTTAACATATTAAGTTAATAAACATTTTTTAGCATACTGAAGTCTACATAAAGCCTTAACGGTATAACGGCAGTGCATTTAGAAGAACTCCGTAATGTTATAATTTTATATATAAAGTCGATTTTCTTGTACATATACATTTCGCAATCGATATCGAAATGCTTCAGATAACTGGTTTAACATATTTAAGTTAATAAACCTCCTTTAGCGAACTGAAGTTGACATAAAGCCATAACGGCACTGGATTTGGAAGAATTCCGTAGTCTTATATTTAGGCATAAAGTCGATTTTCTTATATATACACATTTTGCAATCGATATGGAAATGCTTCAGAAAACTGGTTTAGCATATTTAAGTTAATTAACCCTCTTTATCTTACTGAAGTTTACATAAAGCCATAACGGCAGTATATTTATATGAATTCCGTTATCTTATATTTAGGTATAAAGTCGATTTTGTTGTACATACAAATTTAACAATCGATATCGAAATGCCTCAAATCATTAGTTTAACATATTTAAGTTACTTAACCTTCTTTAACGAACGGATGTTGGCATAAAGCCATGGCAGCATAACGGCACAGCATTTAGAAGAATTCCGTAATCTTATATTCAGGTATAAAGTCGGTTTTCTTGTATATACACATTTAGCAATCGATAACGAAATGCTTCAAATCATTAGTTTAAACTATTTAAGTTAATTAGCCTTCTTTAACGTAGTGAAGGTGACATAAAGCCATGGCGGCATAACGACAGTACATTTGGAAGAATTCCGTAATCTTATGTTTAGGTATAAATTCGACTTTCTTTTACATACACATTTAGCAAGCGATATCGAAACGCTTCAAATCATTAGTTTAACAAATTTAAGTTAATTAACCTTCTTTAACGTACTGAAGTTGATATAAAGCCATGGCGGCATAACGACAGTACATTTGGAATATTTCCATAGTCTTATATTTAGGTATAAAGTCGATTTTCTTTTATATATGCATTAAGCAATCGATATCGAAATGCTTCAAATAACTGGTTTAACATATTTAAGTTAATAAACCTTCTTTAACGAACTGAAGTTAACATAAAGCCATAACGGCATAACGGCGGTGCATTTAGAAGAATTCCGTTATCGTATATTAATGTATAAAGTCGATTTTCTTGTATATACACATTTAGCAATCTATAACGAAATGCTTCAAATCATTAGTTTAACATATTTAAGTTAATTAACCTTCTTTAACGTATTGAAATTGATATAAAGCCATGGCGGCATAACGACAGTACATTTGGAAGAATTCCGTAATCTTATGTTTAGGTATAAATTCGATTTTCTTTTACATACACATTTAGCAAGCGATATCGAAATGCTTCAAATCATTAGTTTAACAAATTTAAGTTAATTAACCTTCTTTAACGTACTGAAGTTGATATAAAGCCATGGCGGCATAACGACAGTACATTTGGAAGAATTCCGTAATCTTATGTTTAGGTATAAATTCGATTTTCTTTTACATACACATTTAGCAAGCGATATCGAAATGCTTCAAATCATATTTTAACAAATTTAAGTTAATTAACCTTCTTTAACGTACTGAAGTTGATATAAAGCCATGGCGGCATAACGACAGTACATTTGGAAAAATTCCATAGTCTTATATTTAGGTATAAAGTCGATTTTCTTTTATATATGCATTAAGCAATCGATATCGAAATGCTTCAAATAACTGGTTTAACATATTATAGTTAATAAACCTTCTTTAACGTATTGAAGTTGATATAAAGCCATGGCGGTATAACGGCAGTGCATTTGGAAGAATTCCTTATACTTATATTTAGGTATAATGTCGATTTTGTTGTATTTACACATTTAGCAATCGATATCGAGATGCTTCAAATCATTAGTTTAAAATATTTAAGTTAATTAACCTTATTTTTCTTACTGAAGTTTACGTAAAGCCATAACGGTATAACGGCAGTGCATTTGGAAGAATTCCGTAATCTTATATTTAGGTATAAAGTCGATTTTTTTGTATATACACATTAGCAATCGATATCGAGATGGTTCAACTCATTAGTTTAACATATTTAAGTTAATAAACCTTCTTTAACGATCTGCAGTTGGCTTGAAGCCATGGCGGCATAACGGCAGTGCATTTAGAAGAATTCCGTAATCTTATATTTAGGTATAAAGTCGATTTTCTTGTATATACACATTTAGCAATCTATAACGAAATGCTTCAAAACATTAGTTTAACATATTTAAGTTAAGTAACCTTCTTTAACGTATTGAAGTTGATATAAAGCCATGGCGGCATAACGACAGTGCATTTAGAAAAATTTCGTAATCTTATATTTAGGTATAAAGTCGATTCTCTTGAATATACACATTTTGCAGTCGATATCGAAATGCTTCAAATAACTGGTTTAGCATATTTAAGTTAATTAACCTTCTTTATCTTACTGAAGTTTACATTAAGCCATAACGGCAGTATATTTATATGAATTCCGTTATCTTATGTTTAGGTATAAAGTAGATTTTGTTGTACATACACATTTAGCAATCGATATCGAAATGCTTCAAATCATTAGTTTAACATATTTAAGTTAATTAACCTTCTTTAACTAACGGATGTTGGCATAAAGCGATGGCGGCATAACGGCAGTGCATTTAGAAGAATTCCGTAATCTTATATTTAGGTATAAAGTCGATTTTCTTGTATATACACAATTAGCAATCGATAACGAAATGCTTCAAATCATTAGTTTAACATATTTAAGTTAATTAGCCTTCTTTACCGTAATGAAGGTGACGTAAACATATGGCGGCATAACGACAGTACATTTGGAAGAATTCCGTAATCTTATGTTTAGGTATAAATTCGATTTTCTTTTACATACACATTTAGCAAGCGATATCGAAATGCTTCAAATCATCAGTTTAACAAATTTAAGTTAATTAACCTTCTTTAACGTATTGAGTTTGATATACAGCCATGGCGGCATAACGACAGTACATTTGGAAGAATTCCGTAGTCTTATATTCAGGTATAAAGTCGATTTTCTTTATATATGCATTAAGCAATCGATATCGAAATGCTTAAAATATCTGGTTTAACATATTTAAGTTAATAAACCTTCTTTAACGAACTGAAGTTAACATAAAGCCCTAACGGTATAACGCCAGTGCATTTGGAAGAATTCCGTAAACATATATTTAGGTATAATGTCGATTTTGTTGTATATACACATTTAGCAATCGATATCGAGATACTTCAAATCATTAGTTTAACATATTTAAGTTAATTAACCTTCTTTTTCTTACTGAAGTTTACGTAAAGCCATAACGGTATAACGGCAGTGCATTTGGAAGAATTCCGTAATCTTATATTTAGGTATAAAGTCGATTTTCTTGTATATACACATTTAGCAATCGATATCGAGATGGTTCAACTCATTAGTTTAACATATTTAAGTTAATAAACCTTCTTTAACGATCTGAAGTTGGTTAAAGCCATGGCGGCATAACGGCACTGCATTTGGAAGAATTCCGTAGTCTTTTATGTAGGCATAAAGTCGATATTGTTGTATATACACATTTAGCAATCGATATCGAGATGCTTCAAATCATTAGTTTAACATATTTAAGTTAACTAACCTTCTTTATCTGACTGAAGTTTACGTAAAGCCATAACGGTATAACGGCAGTGCATTTGGAAGAATTCCGTAATCTTATATTTAGGTTTAAAGTCGATTTTGTTGTATATACACATTTAGCAATCGATATCGAGATGATTAAACTCATTACTTTAAATTATCTAACCAATGCTTTATGTTCGACCTACCTCGTTCAAATAGTTTACCCGCTAGAGCGTTATCAAAAGTGAAACAAAAACGTGACTATTGCCAAGCGCCTGGTACGAGTAGAAGAACGATAGAAGGTTTTCCTAAGAGGCCTTTAAATTATCTAAGCATTGCTTTATGTTTGACCCACCTCGTTCCAATAGTTTAACCTCAGAGCGTTAGCAAAGTTGAAACAAAAATGTGACTATTGCCACGCCCCTGGTAGATGTAGAAGACAGATTGAAGACTTTCCTGAGAGCTTTTTAAATTATCTAACCAATGCTTTATGTTCGACCCACCTCGTTTCAATTGTTTAGCCACTAGAGCGTTAGCAAAGTTGAAACAAAAATGTGATTATTGCCAAGCCCCTCATAGAAGTAGAAGAAAAATTGAAGTCTTTGCTGAGAGATCTTTAAATTATCTAACCAATGCTTTATGTTCGACCCACCTCGTTCAAACAGTTTAGCCTCAGAGCGTTAGCAAAGTTGAAACAAAAATGTGACTATTTCCAAGCCCCTGGTAGGAGTAGAAGAAAGATTGAAGACTTTCCTGAGAGCTTTTTAAATTATCTAACCAATGCTTTATGTTCGACCCACCTCGTTTCAATAGTTTAGCCACTAGAGCGTTAGCAAAGTTGAAACAAAATGTGACTATTGCCAAACGTGAGGTAGGAGTAGAAGAAAGATTGAAGACTTTCCTGAGAGCTCTTAAGGAGAAGTCCCCAATTTTTCTTCTACTCTTACTAGGGGCTTGGCAATAGTCATATTTTAGTTTCAATTTTGCTAACGCTCTAGCGGCTAAACTATTGGAACGAGGTGGGTCAAACATAAAGCATTGGTTAGATAATTTAAAGAGCTCTCAGGAAAGTCCACAATTTTTTTTTCTACTCCTACCAGGGGCTTGGCTATAGTCACATTTTTGTTTCAATTTTGATAACGCTCTGAGGCTAAACTATTAGAACGAGGTGAGTCACACATAAAGCATTGGTTAGATAATTTAAAGAGCTCTCAGGAAAGTCTTCAATCTTTCTTCTACATCTACCAGGGGCGTGGCAATAGTCACATTTTTGTTTCACTTTTGATAACGCTCTAGCGGCTAAACTACTGGAACAAGGTGGGTCAAACACAAAGCATTAGTTAGATAATTTGAAGCGCTCTTAGGAAAATCTTCACCCTTTCTTCTACTCCTATCAGGGGCCTGGCAATAGTCACATTTTTGTTTCAACTTTGCTAACGCTCTGAGGCAAAACTATTAGAACGAGGTGAGTCACACATAAAGCATTGGTTAGATAATTTAAAGAGCTCTCAGGAAAGTATTCAATCTTTCTTCTGCTCCTATCAGGGGCTTGGCAATAGTCACAGTTTTGTTTCAACTTTGCTAACACTCTAGCGGCTAAACAACTGGAACGAGGTGAGTCACACATAAAGCATTGGTTAAATAATTTAAAGAGCTCTCAGGAAAGTATTCAATCTTTCTTCTACTTCTATCAGGGGCTTGGCAATAGTCACATTTTTGTTTAAACTTTGCTAACGCTCTAGCGGCTAAACTATTTGAACGAGGTGAGTCAAACATAAAGCGTTGGTTAGATAATTTAAAGAGCTCTCAGGAAAGTCTTCAACCTCTGTTCTACTACTATCAGGGGTTTGGAAATAGTCACATTTTTGTTTCACTTTTGATAACGCTCTAGCGGGTAAACTGTTTGCACGAGGTGAGTCAAACATAAAGCATTGGTTAGATAATTTAAAGAGCTCTCAGGAAAGTCATTAGTTTTTCTTCAACATCTACCAGGGGCTTGGCGATAGTCACACTTTTGTTTCAACTTTGCTAACGCTCTGAGGCTAAACTATTGGAACGAGGTGAGTCAAGCATAAAGCATTGGTTAGATAATTTATAGAGCTCTCAGGAAAGTCTTCAATCTTTCTTCTACTCCTACCAGGGGCTTGGCAATAGTCACATTTTTGTTTCAACTTTGCTAACGCTCTGAGGCTAAACTATTTGAATGAGGTGGGTCGAACATAAAGCATTGGTTAGATAATTTAAAAAGCTCTCAAGAAAGTCTTCAATCTTTCTTCTACTCCTACCAGGGGCTTGGCAATA
Source organism: Bactrocera correcta (assembly GCA_027475135.1). Classification (NCBI taxonomy): domain Eukaryota; kingdom Metazoa; phylum Arthropoda; class Insecta; order Diptera; family Tephritidae; genus Bactrocera; species Bactrocera correcta. The sequence continues at coordinate 21,149 of JAPZAG010001365.1, read as the reverse complement.
GTCACATTTTTGTTTCAACTTTGCTAACGCTCTAGCGGCTAAACTATTAGAACGAGGTGGGTCAAACATAAAGCATTGGTTAGATTATTTAGAGAGCTCTCAGGAAAGTTCACAATTTTTCTTCAACTCCTGCCAGGGGCTTGGCAATAGTAACAGTTTTGTTTCAACTTTGATAACGCTCTGAGGCTAAACTATTGGAACGAGGTGAGTCAAACATAAAGCATTGGTTAGATAATTTATAGAGCTCTCAGGAAAGTCTTCAATCTTTCTTCTACTCCTACCAGGGGCTTGGCAATAGTCACATTTTTGTTTCAACTTTGCTAACGCTCTAGCGGCTAAACTATTAGAACGAGGTGGGTCAAACATAAAGCATTGGTTAGATAATTTAGAGAGCTCTCAGGAAAGTTCACAATTTTTCTTCAACTCCTGCCAGGGGCTTGGCAATAGTAACAGTTTTGTTTCAACTTTGATAACGCTCTGAGGCTAAACTATTCGAACGAGGTGAGTCAAACATAAAGCATTGGTTAGATAATTTAAAGAGCTCTCAGGAAATTTCCCAATTTTTCTTCTACTCCTGCCAGGGGCTTGGCAATAGTCACAGTTTTGTTTCAACTTTGATAACGCTCTTGTGGCTAAACTATTGAAACGAGGTGGGTCCAACATAAAGTATTGGTTAGATAATTTGAAGAGCTCTCAGGAAAGTCTTCAATCTTTCTTCTACATCTACCAGGGGCGTGGCAATAGTCACATTTTTGTTTCACTTTTGATAACGCTCTAGCGGCTAAACTACTGGCACAAGGTGGGTCAAACACAAAGCATTAGTTAGACAATTTGAAGCGCTCTTAGGAAAATCTTAACCCTTTCTTCTACTCCTATCAGGGGCCTGGCAATAGTCACATTTTTGTTTCAACTTTGCTAACGCTCTGAGGCTAAACTATTAGAACGAGGTGAGTCACACATAAAGCATTGGTTAAATAATTTAAAGAGCTCTCAGGAAAGTATTCAATCTTTCTTCTGCTCCTATCAGGGGCTTGACAATAGTCACATTTTTGTTTCAACTTTGCTAACACTCTAGCGGCTAAACAATTGGAACGAGGTGAGTCACACATAAAGCATTTGTTAGATAATTTAAAGAGCTCTCAGGAAAGTATTCAATCTTTCTTCTACTTCTATCAGGGGCTTGGAAATAGTCACATTTTTGTTTAAACTTTGCTAACGCTCTAGCGGCTAACTATTTGGACGAGGTGGGTCAAACATAAAGGTTGGTTAGATAATTTAAAGAGCTCTCAGGAAAGTCTTCAACCTCTGTCTACTACTATCAGGGGTTTGGAAATAGTCACATTTTTGTTTCACTTTTGATAACGCTCTAGCGGCTAAACTTTTGAACGAGGTGAGTCAAACATAAAGCATTGGTAAGATAATTTAAAGAGCTCTCAGGAAAGTCATTAATTTTTCTTCTACATCTACCAGGGGCTTGGCAATAGTCACATTTTTGTTTCAACTTGCTAACGCTCTGAGGCTAAACTATTGAACGAGGTGAGTCAAACATAAAGCTTTGGTTAGATAATTTAAAGGCTTTTAGGAAAGTCCCCAATTTTTCTTCTACTCCAACCAGGGCTTGGCAATAGTCACATTTTTGTTTCACTTTGATAAGGCTCTAGGGCTAAACTATTTGAACGAGGTGGGTCAAACATAAAGTATTGGTTAGATAATTTAAAGAGCTTTCAGGAAAGTCTTCAATCTTTCTTCTATTCCTACAAGGGCTTGGCAATAGTCACATTTTTGTTTCAACTGTGCTAACGCTCTGAAGCTAAACTATGGAAACGAGGTGAGTGAAACATAAAGCATTGGTTAGATAATTTAAAGAGCTCTCAGGAAAGTCTTCAATCTTTCTTCTACTCCTATCAGGGGCTAGGCAATAGTCACATTTTTGTTTCAACTTTGCTAACGCTCTAGCGGCTAAACTATTGGAACGAGGTGGGTCAAACATAAAGCATTGGTTAGACAATTAAAAGAGCTTTCAGAAAAGTCTTCAATCTTTCTGCTACTCCTATCAGGGGCTTGGAAATAGTCACATTTTTGTTTCAACTTTGCTAACGCTCTAGCGGCTAAACTATTGGAACGAGGTGGGTCAAACATAAAGCATTAGTTAGATAATTTAAAGAGCTCCTAAGAAAATCTTCAATCTTTCTTCTACTCTTATCAGGGGCTTGGCAATAGTCACATTTTTATTTCAACTTTGCTAACGCTCTAGCGGCTAAACTATTGGAACGAGGTCGGTCAAACACAAAGCATTGGTTAGATAATTTAAAGAGCTCTCAGGAAAATCTTCAATCTTTCTTCTATTCCTATCAGGGGCTTGGAAATAGTCACATTTTTGTTTCAACTGTGCTAACGCTCTGAGGCTAAACTATGGAAACGAGGTGAGTGAAACATAAAGCATTGGTTAGATAATTTAAAGAGCTCTCAGGAAAGTCTTCAATCTTTCTTCTACTCCCATCAGGGGCTTGGAAAAGTCACATTTTTGTTTCACTTTTGATAACGCTCTAGAGGGTAAACTATTTGAACGAGGTGAGTCATACATAAAGCATTGGTTAGATAATTTAAAGGGCTCTCAGGAAAGTCTTTAATTTTTCTTCTACATCTAAAAGGGGCTTGGCAATAGTCACATTTTTGTTTCAACTGTGCTAACGCTCTGAGGCTAAACTATGGAAACGAGGTGAGTGAAACATAAAGCATTGGTAAGATAATTTAAAGAGCTCTCAGGAAAGTCATTAATTTTTCTTCTACATCTACCAGGGGCTTGGCAATAGTCACATTTTTGTTTCAACTGTGCTAACGCTCTGAAGCTAAACTATGGAAACGAGGTGAGTGAAACATAAAGCATTGGTTAGATAATTTAAAGAGCTCTCAGGAAAGTCTTCAATCTTTCTTCTACTCCTATCAGGGGCTAGGCAATAGTCACATTTTTGTTTCAACTTTGCTAACGCTCTAGCGGCTAAACTATTGGAACGAGGTGGGTCAAACATAAAGCATTGGTTAGACAATTAAAAGAGCTTTCAGAAAAGTCTTCAATCTTTCTGCTACTCCTATCAGGGGCTTGGAAATAGTCACATTTTTGTTTCAACTTTGCTAACGCTCTAGCGGCTAAACTATTGGAACGAGGTGGGTCAAACATAAAGCATTAGTTAGATAATTTAAAGAGCTCCTAAGAAAATCTTCAATCTTTCTTCTACTCTTATCAGGGGCTTGGCAATAGTCACATTTTTATTTCAACTTTGCTAACGCTCTAGCGGCTAAACTATTGGAACGAGGTCGGTCAAACACAAAGCATTGGTTAGATAATTTAAAGAGCTCTCAGGAAAATCTTCAATCTTTCTTCTATTCCTATCAGGGGCTTGGAAATAGTCACATTTTTGTTTCAACTGTGCTAACGCTCTGAGGCTAAACTATGGAAACGAGGTGAGTGAAACATAAAGCATTGGTTAGATAATTTAAAGAGCTCTCAGGAAAGTCTTCAATCTTTCTTCTACTCCCATCAGGGGCTTGGAAATAGTCACATTTTTGTTTCACTTTTGATAACGCTCTAGAGGGTAAACTATTTGAACGAGGTGAGTCATACATAAAGCATTGGTTAGATAATTTAAAGGGCTCTCAGGAAAGTCTTTAATTTTTCTTCTACATCTAAAAGGGGCTTGGCAATAGTCACATTTTTGTTTCAACTTTGCTAACGCTCTGAGGCTAAACTATTGGAACGAGGTGAGTCAAACATAAAGCATTGGTTAGATAATTTATAGAGCTCTCAGGAAAGTCTTCAATCTTTCTTCTACTCCTACCAGGGGCTTGGCAATAGTCACATTTTTGTTTCAACTTTGCTAACGCTCTCAGGCTAAACTATTTAAATGAGGTGGGTCGAACATAAAGCATTGGTTAGATAATTTAAAAAGCTCTAAAGAAAGTCTTCAATCTTTCTTCTACTCTTATCAGGGGCTTAGCAATAGTCACATTTTTGTTTCAACTTTGGTAACGCTCTAGCGGCTAAACTATTAGAACGAGGTGGGTCAAACATAATGCATTGGTTAGATAATTTAAAGAGCTCTCAGGAAAGTATTCAATTTTTCTTCTACTCCTGCCAGGGGCTTGGCAATAGTCACATTTTTGTTTAAACTTTGCTAACGCTCTAGCGGCTAAACTATTTGAACGAGGTGAGTCAAACATAAAGCGTTGGTTAGATAATTTAAAGAGCTCTCAGGAAAGTCTTCAACCTCTGTTCTACTACTATCAGGGGCTTGGAAATAGTCACATTTTTGTTTCACTTTTGATAACGCTCTAGCGGGTAAACTGTTTGCACGAGGTGAGTCAAATATAAAGCATTGGTTAGATAATTTAAAGAGCTCTCAGGAAAGTCATTAATTTTTCTTCTACATCTACCAGGGGTTTGGCAATCGTCACATTTTTGTTTCAACTGTGCTAACGCTCTGAGGCTAAACTATTGGAACGAGGTGAGTCAAACATAAAGCATTGCTTAGATAATTTATAGAGCTCTCAGGAAAGTCTTCAATCTTTCTTCTACTCCTATCAGGGGCTAGGCAATAGTCACATTTTTGTTTCAACTTTGCTAACGCTCTAGCGGCTAAACTTTTTGAACGAGGTGAGTCAAACATAAAGCGTTGGTTAGATAATTTAAGGAGCTCTCAGGAAAGTCTTCAATCTTTCTTCTATTCCTATCAAGGGCTTGACAATAGTCACATTTTTGTTTCAACTGTGCTAACGCTCTGAGGCTAAACTATGGAAACGAGGTGAGTGAAACATAAAGCATTGGTTAGATAATTTAAAGAGCTCCTAGGAAAATTTTCAATCTTTCTTCTACTCTTATCAGGGGCTTGGCAATAGTCACATTTTTATTTCAACTTTGCTAACGCTCTAGCGGCTAAACTATTGGAACGAGGTCGGTCAAACACAAAGCATTGGTTAGATAATTTAAAGAGCTCTCAGGAAAATCTTCAATCTTTCTTCTATTCCTATCAAGGGCTTGACAATAGTCACATTTTTGTTTCAACTGTGCTAACGCTCTGAGGCTAAACTATGGAAACGAGGTGAGTGAAACATAAAGCATTGGTTAGATAATTTAAAGAGCTCTCAGGAAAGTCTTCAATCTTTCTTCTACTCCCATCAGGGGCTTGGAAATAGTCACATTTTTGTTTCACTTTTGATAACGCTCTAGAGGATAAACTATTTGAACGAGGTGAGTCATACATAAAGCATTGGTTAGATAATTTAAAGGGCTCTCAGGAAAGTCTTCAATCTTTCTTCTACTGCTACCAGGGGCTTGGCAATAGTCACATTTTTGTTTCAACTTTGCTAACGCTCTGAGGCTAAACTATTTGAATGAGGTGGGTTGAACATAAAGCATTGGTTAGATAATTTAAAAAGCTCTAAAGAAAGTCTTCAATCTTTCTTCTACTCTTATCAGGGGCTTGGCAATAGTCACATTTTTGTTTCAACTTTGCTAACGCTCTAGCGGCTAAACTATTAGAACGAGGTGGGTCAAACATAATGCATTGGTTAGATAATTTAGAGAGCTCTCAGGAAAGTTCCCAATTTTTCTTCTACTCCTGCCAGGGGCTTGGCAATAGTCACAGTTTTGTTTCAACTTTGATAACGCTCTGAGGCTAAACTATTCGAACGAGGTGAGTCAAACATAAAGCATTGGTTAGATAATTCAAAGGGCTCTCAGGAAAGTTTTCAATCTTTATTCTACTCCCACTTTATGTTGGCAATAGTCACATTTTTGTTTCAACTTTGCTAACGCTCTAGTGGCTAAACTATTGAAACGAGGTGGGTCAAACACAAAGCATTAGTTAGATAATTTGAAGCGCTCTTAGGAAAATCTTCACCCTTTCTTCTACTCCTATCAAGGGCCTGGAAATAGTCACATTTTTGTTTCAACTTTGCTAACGCTCTGAGGCTAAACTATTAGAACGAGGTGAGTCACACATAAAGCATTGGTTAGATAATTTAAAGAGCTCTCAGGAAAGTATTCAATCTTTCTTCTACTTCTATCAGGGGCTTGGCAATAGTCACATTTTTGTTTAAACTTTGCTAACGCTCTAGCGGCTAAACTATTTGAAAGAGGTGAGTCAAACATAAAGCGTTGGTTAGATAATTTAAAGAGCTCTCAGGAAAGTCTTCAACCTCTGTTCTACTACTATCAGGGGTTTGGAAATAGTCACATTTTTGTTTCACTTTTGATAACGCTCTAGCGGGTAAACTGTTTGCACGAGGTGAGTCAAACATAAAGCATTGGTTAGATAATTTAAAGAGCTCTCAGGAAAGTCATTAATTTTTCTTCTACATCTACCAGGGGTTTGGCAATCGTCACATTTTTGTTTCAACTGTGCTAACGCTCTGAGGATAAACTATTGGAACGAGGTGAGTCAAACATAAAGCATTGGTTAGATAATTTATAGAGCTCTCAGGAAAGTCTTCAATCTTTCTTCTACTCCTATCAGGGGCTAGGCAATAGTCACATTTTTGTTTCAACTTTGCTAACGCTCTAGCGGCTAAACTTTTTGAACGAGGTGAGTCAAACATAAAGCGTTGGTTAGATAATTTAAGGAGCTCTCAGGAAAGTTTTCAATTTTTATTCTACTCCTACCAGGGGCTTGGCAATAGTAACATTTTTGTTTCAACTTTGCTAACGCTCTAGCGGCTAAACTATTGGAACGAGGTGGTTCAAACATATCGCATTGGTTAGATAATTTAAGGCCCTCTTAGGAAAACCTTCACTCTTTCTTCTACTCCTATCAGGGTCTTGGAAATAGTCACATTTTTGTTTCACTTTTGATAACGCTAGAGGGTAAACTATTTGAACGACGTGAGTCATACATAAAGCATTGGTTAGATAATTTAAAGGGCTCTCAGGAAAGTCTTTAATTTTTCTTCTACTTCTACCAGGGGCTTGGCAATAGTCACATTTTTGTTTCAACTTTGCTAACGCTCTGAGGCTAAACTATTGGAACGAGGTGAGTCAAACATAAAGCATTGGTTAGATAATTTATAGAGCTCTCAGGAAAGTCTTCAATCTTTCTTCTACTTCTACCAGGGGCTCTGCAATAGTCACATTTTTGTTTCAACTTTGCTAACGCTCTGAGGCTAAACTATTTGAATGAGGTGGGTCGAACATAAAGCATTGGTTAGATAATTTAAAAAGCTCTCAAGAAAGTCTTCAATCTTTCTTCTACTCTTATCAGGGGCTTGGCAGTAGTCACATTTTTGTTTCAACTTTGTTAACGCTCTAGCGGCTAAACTATTAGAACGAAGTGGGTCAAACATAAATCATTGGATAGATAATTTAGAGAGCTCTCAGGAAAGTTCCCAATTTTTCTTCTACTCCTGCCAGGGGCTTGGCAATAGTCACAGTTTCGTTTTAACTTTGATAACGCTCTGAGGCTAAACTATTCGAACGAGGTGAGTCAAACATAAAGCATTGGTTAGATAATTTAAAGTGCTTTTAGGAAAGTCCCCAATTTTTCTTCTACTCCAACCAGGGCTTGGCAATAGGCTAAACTATTTGAATGAGGTGGGTCCAACATAAAGCATTGGTTAGATAATTTGAAGAGCTCTAAGGAAAGTCTTCAATCTTTCTTCTACATCTACCAGGGGCGTGGCAATCGTCACATTTTTGTTTCAACTGTGCTAACGCTCTAGCGGCTAAACTACTGGAACAAGGTGGGTCAAACACAAAGCATTAGTTAGCTAATTTGAAGCGCTCATAGGAAAATTTTCGCCCTTTCTTCTACTCCTATCAGGGGCCTGGCAATAGTCACAGTTTTGTTTCAACTTTGATAACGCTCTGAGGCTAAACTATTCGAACGAGGTGAGTCAAACATAAAGCATTGGTTAGATAATTCAAAGGGCTCTCAGGAAAGTTTTCAATCTTTATTCTACTCCCACTTTATGTTGGCAATAGTCACATTTTTGTTTCAACTTTGCTAACGCTCTGAGGCTAAACTATTGAAACGAGGTGTGTCAAACACAAAGCATTAGTTAGATAATTTGAAGCGCTCTTAGTAAAATCTTCACCCTTTCTTCTACTCCTATCAGGGGCCTGGAAATAGTCACATTTTTGTTTCAACTTTGCTAACGCTCTGAGGCTAAACTATTAGAACGAGGTGAGTCACACATAAAGCATTGGTTAGATAATTTAAAGAGCTCTCAGGAAAGTATTCAATCTTTCTTCTACTTCTATCAGGGGCTTGGCAATAGTCACATTTTTGTTTAAACTTTGCTAACGCTCTAGCGGCTAAACTATTTGAACGAGGTGAGTCAAACATAAAGCGTTGGTTAGATAATTTAAAGAGCTCTCAGGAAAGTCTTCAACCTCTGTTCTACTACTATCAGGGGTTTGGAAATTGTCACATTTTTGTTTCACTTTTGATAACGCTCTAGCGGGTAAACACTTTGCACGAGGTGAGTCAAACATAAAGCATTGGTTAGATAATTTAAAGAGCTCTCAGGAAAGTCATTAATTTTTCTTCTACATCTACCAGGGGTTTGGCAATCGTCACATTTTTGTTTCAACTGTGCTAACGCTCTGAGGCTAAACTATTGGAGCGAGGTGAGTCAAACATAAAGCATTGGTTAGATAATTTATAGAGCTCTCAGGAAAGTCTTCAATCTTTCTTCTACTCCTATCAGGGGCTAGGCAATAGTCACATTTTTGTTTCAACTTTGCTAACGCTCTAGCGGCTAAACTTTTTGAACGAGGTGAGTCAAACATAAAGCGTTGGTTAGATAATTTAACGAGCTCTCAGGAAAGTTTTCAATTTTTATTCTACTCCTACCAGGGGCTTGGCAATAGTAACATTTTTGTTTCAACTTTGCTAACGCTCTGGCGGCTAAACTATTGGAACGAGGTGGTTCAAACATATCGCATTGGTTAGATAATTTAAAGCCCTCTTAGGAAAACCTTCACTCTTTCTTCTACTCCTATCAGGGGCTTGGAAATAGTCACATCTTTGTTTCACTTTTGATAACGCTAGAGGGTAAACTATTTGAACGAGGTGAGTCATACATAAAGCATTGGTTAGATAATTTAAAAGGCTCTCAGGAAAGTCTTTAATTTTTCTTCTACTTCTACCAGGGGCTTGGCGATAGTCACATTTTTTTTTCAACTTTGCTAGCGCTCTGAGGCTAAACTATTGGAACGAGGTGAGTCAAACATAAAGCATTGGTTAGATAATTTATAGAGCTCTCAGGAAAGTCTTCTATCTTTCTTCTACTCCTACCAGGGTCTCTGCAATAGTCACATTTTTGTTTCAACTTTGCTAACGCTCTGAGGCTAAACTATTTGAATGAGGTGGGTCGAACATAAAGCATTGGTTAGATAATTTAAAAAGCTCTCAGGAAAATCTTCAATCTTTCTTCTACTCTTATCAGGGGCTTGGCAGTAGTCACATTTTTGTTTCAACTTTGTTAACGCTCTAGCGGCTAAACTATTAGAACGAGGTGGGTCAAACATAAAGCATTGGATAGATAATTTAGAGAGCTCTCAGGAAAGTTCCCAATTTTTCTTCTACTCCTGCCAGGGGCTTGGCAATAGTCACAGTTTTGTTTCAACTTTGATAACGCTCTGAGGCTAAACTATTCGAACGAGGTGAGTCAAACATAAAGCATTGGTTAGATAATTTAAAGTGCTTTTAGGAAAGTCCCCAATTTTTCTTCTACTCCAACCAGGGCTTGGCAATAGGCTAAACTATTTGAATGAGGTGGGTCCAACATAAAGCATTGGTTAGATAATTTGAAGAGCTCTAAGGAAAGTCTTCAATCTTTCTTCTACATATACCAGGGGCGTGGCAATCGTCACATTTTTGTTTCAAATGTGCTAACGCTCTAGCGGCTAAACTACTGGAACAAGGTGGGTCAAACACAAAGCATTGGTTAGATAATTTGAAGCGCTCTTAGGAAAATTTTCGCCCTTTCTTCTACTCCTATCAGGGGCCTGGCAATAGTCACATTTTTGTTTCAACTTTGCTAACGCTCTGAGGCTAAACTATTAGAACGAGGTGAGTCAAACATAAAGCATTGGTTAGATAATTTAAAGAGCTCTCAGGAAAGTATTCAATTTTTCTTCTACTCCTACCAGGGGCTTGGCAATAGTCACATTTTTGTTTAAACTTTGCTAACGCTCTAGCGGCTAAAATATTTGAACGAGGTGAGTCAAACATAAAGCATTGGTTAGATAATTTGAAGAGCTCTAAGGAAAGTCTTCAATCTTTCTTCTACATCTATCAGGGGCGTGGCAATAGTCACATTTTTGTTTCACTTTTCATACGCTCTAGGGCTAAACTACTGGAACAAGGTGGGTCAAACACAAAGCATTAGTTAGATAATTTGAAGCGCTCTTAGGAAATCTTCACCCTTTCTCCTACTCCTATCAGGGGCCTGGCAATAGTCACATTTTTGTTTCAACTTTGCTAACGCTCTGAGGCTAAACTATTAGAACGAGGTGAGTCACACATAAAGCATTGGGTAGATAATTTAAAGAGCTCTCAGGAAAGTCTTCAATCTTTCTTCTACTCCTATCAGGGGCTTGACAATAGTCACATTTTTTTTTCAACTGTGCTAACGCTCTGAGGCTAAACTATGGAAACGAGGTGAGTGAAACATAAAGCATTGGTTAGATAATTTAAAGAGCTCTCAGGAAAATCTTCAATCTTTCTTCTATTCCTATCAAGGGCTTGACAATTGTCACATTTTTGTTTCAACTGTGCTAACGCTCTGAGGCTAAACTATGGAAACGAGGTGAGTGAAACATAAAGCATTGGTTAGATAATTTATAGAGCTCTCAGGAAAGTCTTCAATCTTTCTTCTACTCCTACCAGGGGCCTGGCAATAGTCACATTTTTGTTTCAACTTTGCTAACGCTCTGAGGCTAAACTATTAGAACGAGGTGAGTCACACATAAAGCATTGGTTAGATAATTTAAAGAGCTCTCAGGAAAGTCTTCAATCTTTCTTCTACTCCTATCAGGGGCTTGGAAATAGTCACATTTTTGTTTCACTTTTGATAACGCTCTAGAGGGTAAACTATTTGAACGAGGTGAGTCATACATAAAGCATTGGTTAGATAATTTAAAGAGCTCTAAGGAAAGTCTTTAATTTTTCTTCTACATCTACCAGGGGCTCGGCAATAGTCACATTTTTGTTTCAACTTTGCTAACGCTCTGAGGCTAAACTATTGAAACGAGGTGAGTCAAACATAAAGCATTGGTTAGATAATTTATAGAGCTCTCAGGAAAGTCTTCAATCTTTCTTCTACTCCTACCAGGGGCTTGGCAATAGTCACATTTTTGTTTCAACTTTGCTAACGCTCAGAGGCTAAACTATTTGAATTAGGTGGGTCGAACATAAAGCATTGGTTAGATAATTTAAAAAGCTCTAAAGAAAGTCTTCAATCTTTCTTCTACTCTTATCAGGGGCTTGGCAATAGTCACATTTTTGTTTCAACTTTGCTAACGCTCTAGCGGCTAAACTATTAGAACGAGGTGGGTCAAACATAAAGCATTGGTTAGATAATTTAGAGAGCTCTCAGGAAAGTTCCCAATTTTTCTTCTACTCCTGCCAGGGGCTTGGCAATAGTCACAGTTTTGCTTCAACTTTGATAACGCTCTGAGGCTAAACTATTCGAACGAGGTGAGTCAAACATAAAGCATTGGTTAGATAATTCAAAGGGCTCTCAGGAAAGTTTTCAATCTTTATTCTACTCCTACCAGGGGCTTGGCAATAGTCACATTTTTGTTTCAACTTTGCTAACGCTCTAGTGGCTAAACTATTGAAACGAGGTGGGTCCAACATAAAGCATTGGTTAGATAATTTAAAGAGCTCTCAGGAAAGTCTTCAATCTTTCTTCTACATCTACCAGGGGCGTGGCAATAGTCACATTTTTGTATCACTTTTGATAACGCTCTAGCGGCTAAACTATTGGAACGAGGTGAGTCAAACATAAAGCATTGGTTAGATAATTTATAGAGCTCTCAGGAAAATCTTCAATCTTTCTTCTATTCCTATCAAGGGCTTGACAATAGTCACATTTTTGTTTCAACTGTGCTAACGCTCTGAGGCTAAACTATGGAAAGGAGGTGAGTGAAACATAAAGCATTGGTTAGATAATTTAAAGAGCTCTCAGGAAAGTCTTCAATCTTTCTTCTACTCCTATCAGGGGCTTGGAAATAGTCACATTTTTGTTCCACTTTTGATAACGCTCTAGAGGGTAAACTATTTGAACGAGGTGAGTCATACATAAAGCAATGGTTAGATAATTTAAAGGGCTCTCAGGAAAGTCTTTAATTTTTCTTCTACATCTACCAGGGGCTAGGCAATAGTCACATTTTTGTTTCAACTTTGCTAACGCTCTGAGGCTAAACTATTGGAACGAGACGAGTCAAACATAAAGCATTGGTTAGATAATTTTCAATTTTCTTTTACTCCTTAGGGGCTTGGAAAAGTCACATTTTTGTTTCAACTTTGTAACGCTCTGGGCTAAACCATTGAACGAGGTGGGTCAAACATAAGCATTGGTTAGATAATTTAAGGCTTTCAGGGAGGTTTAAATCTTTTTCTACTCTCCAGGGCTTGGAAATAGTCACATTTTTGTTTCACTTTGTAACGCTCTAGCGGGTAAACTTTGAACGAGGTGGTCAAACATAAAGCATTGGTTAGATAATTTTAAGAGCTCTCAGAAAAGTCTTAATTTTTCTTCTACTCTCCAGGGCTTGCAATAGTCACATTTTGTTTCACTTTGATAACGCTCTGGGCTAAACTATTGGAACAGGTGAGTCAAACATAAAGATTGGTTAGATAATTTAAGAGCTTCAGGAAAGTCTTCAATCTTTCTTCTATCCTATCAGGGGCTTGAAATAGTCACATTTTTTTTCACTTTGTAACGCTCTGAGGGTAAACTATTGAACGAGGTGAGTAACATAAGCATTGGTTAGATAATTTAAAGGGCTCTAGGAAACTTTAATTTTTCTTCTACATCTACCAGGGGCTCGCAATAGTCACATTTTTGTTTCCACTTTGCTAACGCTCTGGGCTAAACTATTGAACGAGGTGAGTCAAACATAAAGCTGGTTAGATAATTTAAGAGCTCTCAGGAAAATTTCAATTTCTCTATTTTCAAGGGCTTGCAATAGTCACATTTTTGTTTCAACTTGCTAACGCTCTGGGCTAAACTATGGAAACGAGGTGGTAAACATAAAGCATTGGTTAGATAATTAAAGCGCTCTAGGAAATCTTCAATCTTTCTTCTACTCCTATCAGGGGCTTGGAAATAGTCACATTTTTGTTCCCTTTTGATAACGCTCTAGAGGGTAAACTATTTGAACGAGGTGAGTCATACATAAAGCATGGTTAGATAATTTAAAGGGCTCTCAGGAAAGTCTTTAATTTTTCTTCTACTCTCCAGGGGCTTGGCAATAGTCACATTTTTGTTTCAACTTTGCTAACGCTCTGAGGCTAAACTATTGGAACGAGACGAGTCAAACATAAAGCATTGGTTAGATAATTCATAGGCTCTCAGGAAAGTTTCAATCTTTCTTCTACTCCTCCAGGGGCTTGGCAATAGTCACATTTTTGTTTCAACTTTGTAACGCTCTGAGGCTAAACTCTTGAAGAGGTGGTCAACATAAAGGTTGGTTAGATAATTTAAAAAGCTCTCAGGAAAGTTTCAATCTTTCTTCTACTCCTATCAGGGGCTTGGCAATAGTCACATTTTTGTTTCAACTTTGCTAACGCTCTAGCGGCTAAACTATGAACGAGGTGGGTCAAACATAAAGCATTGGTTAGATAATTTAAGAGCTCTCAGGAAAATTCCCACTTTTCTTCTACTCCTCAGGGGCTTGGCAATAGTCACATTTTTGTTTCAACTTTGATAACGCTCTGAGGCTAAACTATTCGAACGAGGTGAGTCAAACATAAAGCATTGGTTAGATAATTCAAAGGGCTCTCAGGAAAGTTTTCAGTCTTTTTCTACTCCTACCAGGGGCTTGGCAATAGTCACATTTTTGTTTCAACTTTGCTAACGCTCTAGCGGCTAAACTATTGGAACGAGGTGGTTCAAACATAAAGCATTGGTTAGATAATTTAAAGGCTCTCAGGAAAGTTTTCAATCTTTCTTCTACTCCTATCAGGGGCTTGGAATAGTCACATTTTTGTTTCAACTTTGATAACGCTCTAGAGGCTAAACTATTCGAACGAGGTGAGTCAAACATAAAGCATTGGTTAGATAATTTAAAGGCTCTCAGGAAAGTCTTCAATCTTTCTTCTACTCCTCAGGGGCTTGGCAATAGTCACATTTTTGTTTCAACTTTGATAACGCTCTGAGGCTAAACTATTGAACGAGGTGAGTCAAACATAAAGCATTGGTTAGATAATTTAAAGGGCTCTCAGGAAAGTCTTCAATCTTTCTTCTACTCCTGCCAGGGGCTTGGCAATAGTCACAGTTTTGTTTCAACTTTGATAACGCTCTGAGGCTAAACTATTCGAACGAGGTGAGTCAAACATAAAGGTTGGTTAGATAATTTAAAGAGCTCTCAGGAAAGTATTCAATCTTTCTTCTACTTCTATCAGGGGCTTGGAAATAGTCACATTTTTATTTCAACTTTGCTAAAGCTCTAGCGGCTAAACTATTGGAACGACGTCGGTCAAACACATAGCATTGGTTAGATAATTTAAAGAGCTCTCAGGAAAATCTTCACCCTTTCTTTTACTCCTATCAGGGGCTTGGCAATTGTCACATTTTTGTTTCAACTTTGCTAACACTCTGAGGCTGAACTATTTAAATGAGGTGGGTCGAACATAAAGCATTCGTTAGATAATTTAAACAAATGAGTTGAACCATCTCAATATTGCTTGCTAAATGTGTATATACAACAAAATCGACCTTATACCTAAATATAAGATTACGGAATTCTTCCAAATGCACTGCCGTTATACCGTTATGGCTTTCCGTAAACTTCAGTAAGAAAAAGAAGGTTAATTAACTTAAAATATGTTAAACTAATGATTTGAAGCATCTCGATATCGATTGCTAAATGTGAATATACAAGAAAATCGACTTTATACCTAAATATAAGATTACGGAATTCTTCTAAATGCACTGCCGTTATGCCGCCATGGCTTTAAGCCAAAGGTTAAAGAAGGTTTATTAACTTAAATATGTTAAACTAATGAGTTTAACCATCTCGATATTGATTGCTAATGTGTATATACAACATAATCGACTTTATACCTAAATATAAGATTACGGAATTCTTCCAAATGCACTGCCATTATACCCTTATGGCTTTATGTTAACTTCAGTTTGTTAAAGAAATTTTATTAACTTAAATATGTTAAACCAGGTATTTGAAGCATTTCGATATCGATTGCTTAATGCATATATAAAAGAAAATCGACTTTATACCTAAAAATAAGACTACGGAATTCTTCCAAATGTACTCTCGTTATGCCGTCATGGCTTTATATCAACTTCAATACGTTAAAGAAGGTTAATTAACTTAAATTTGTTAAACTAATGATTTGAAGCATTTCAATATCGATAGCTAAATGTGTAAGTAAAAGAAAATCGAACTTATACCTAAACATAAGATTACGGAATTCTTCCAAATGTACTGTCGTTATGCCGCCATGTCTTTATGTCACCTTCATTACGTTAAAGAAGGCTAATTAACTTAAATATGTTAAACTAATGATTTGAAGCATTTCGTTATCGATTGCTAAATGTGTATATACAAGAAAATCGACTTTATACCTAAATATAAGATTACGGAATTCTTCTAAATGCACTGCCGTTATGCCGCCATGGCGTTATGCCAACTTCCGTTCGTTAAAAAAGGTTAATTAACTTAAATATGTTAAACTAATGATTTGAAGCATTTCGATATCGATTGCTAAATGTGTATGTACAACAAAATCGACTTTATACCTAAATATAAGATAACCGAATTCATATAAATATACTGCCGTTATGCCGTGATGGCTTTATGTAAACTTCAGAAAGATAAAGAAGGTTAATTAATTTAAATATGCTAAACCAGTTATTTGAAGCATTTCGATATCGATTGCAAAATGTGTATATACAAGAAAATTGAATTTATGCCTAAATATAAGACTACGGAATTCTTCCAAATGCAGTGCCGTTATGGCTTTATGTCAACTTCAGTTCGCTAAAGGAGGCTAATTAACTTAAATATGTTAAAGCAGTTATCTGAAGCATTTCCATATCGATTGCGAAATGTATATATACAAAAAAATCGACTTTATACCTAAATATAAAATTATAACATTACGGAATTCTTCTAAATGCACTGCCGTTATACCGCTAAGGCTTTATGTAGACTTCAGTATGCTTAAAAATGTTAATTAACTTAATATGTTAAACTAATGATTTGAAGCATTTCCATATCGATTGCGAAATGTATATATACAAGAAAATCGACTTTATACATAAATATAAGATTACGGAATTCTTCTAAATGCACTGTCGTTATGCCGCCATGGCTTTATATCACCTTCATTACGTTAAAGAAGGTTAACGAACTTAAATATGTTAAACGAATGATTTGAAGCATTTCGATATCGATTACTTATGTGTATATACAAGAAAATCGACTTTTTACCTAAATATAAGATTACGGAATTCTTCCATATGCACTGCCGTTATGCCGTTATGGCTTTATGTTAACTTCAGTTCGTTAAAGAGGGTTAATTAACTTAAATATGTTAAACTAATGATTTGAAGCATTTCGTTATCGATTGCTAAATGTGTATATACAAGAAAATCGACTTTATGCCTAAATATAAGATTACGGAATTCTTCTAAATGCACTGTCGTTATGCCGCCATGGCTTTATACAACTTCTGTTACGTTAAAGAAGGTTAACGAACTTAAATATGCTAAACGAATGATTTGAAGCATTTCGATATCGATAGCTAAATGTGTAAATACAAGAAAATCGACTTTTTACCTAAATATAAGATTACGGAATTCTTCTAAATGCACTGCCGTTATGCCGCCATGGCTTTAAGCCAACTTCCGTTCGTTAAAGAAGGTTTATTAACTTTCATATGTTAAACTAATGATTTGAAGCATTTCGATATCGATTGCTAAATGTGTATATACAAGAAAATCGTCTTTATACATAAATATAATATTACGGAATTCTTCTAAATGCACTGTCGTTATGCCGCCATGGCTTCATATCACCTTCATTACGTTAAAGAAGGTTAACGAATTTAAATATGTTAAACTAATGATTTGAAGCATTTCGATATCGATTGCTAAATGTGTATATACAAGAAAATCGACTTTATACATAAATATAAGATTACGGAATTCTTCTAAATGCACTGTCGTTATGCCGCCATGGCTTTATATCACCTTCATTACGTTAAAGAAGGTTATCGAACTTAAATATGTTAAACGACTGATTTGAAGCATTTCGATATCGATAGCTAAATGTGTATAGAAGAAAATCGACTTTTTACCTAAATATAAGTTTACGGAATTCTTCCAAATGCACTGGTGTTATACCGTTTTGGCTTTATGTAAACTTCAGTAAGATAACGAAGGTTAAGTAACTTAAATATGTTAAACTAATGATTTGAAGCATTTCGATATCGATTGCTAAATGTGTATA
Source organism: Bactrocera correcta (assembly GCA_027475135.1). Lineage (NCBI taxonomy): Eukaryota > Metazoa > Arthropoda > Insecta > Diptera > Tephritidae > Bactrocera > Bactrocera correcta. The sequence goes on along the minus strand of JAPZAG010001365.1, from coordinate 3,448 downwards.
TACAACAAAATCGACTTTATACATAAATATACGATAGCGGAATTCTTCTAAATGCACTGCCGTTATGCCGCCATGGCTTTATATCACCTTCATTACGTTAAAAAAGGTTAACTAACTTAAATATGTTAAACTAATGATTTGAAGCATTTCGATATCGATTGCTAAATGTGTATATAAAAACAAAATCGACTTAATACCTAAATATAAGATTACGAAATTCTTCCAAATGTACTGTCGTTATGCCGCCATGTCTTTATATCGACTTCAATACGTTAAAGAAGGTTAATTAACTTAAATATGTTAAACTAATGAGTTGAACCATCTCGATATCGATTGCTAAATGGGTATATACAACAAAATCGAGTTTATACCTAAATATAAGATTACGGAATTCTTCTAAATGCACTGTCGTTATGCCGCCATGGCTTTATATCGACTTCAATACGTTAAAGAAGGTTAATTAACTTAAATATGTTAAACTAATGATTTGAAGCATTTCGATATCGATTGCTAGATGCGTATATACAAGAAAATCGACTTTATACCTAAATATAAGATTACGGAATTCTTCTAAATGCACTGTCGTTATGCCGCCATGGCTTTAACCAACTTCAGATCGTTAAAGAAGGTTTATTAACTTAAATATGTTAAACTAATAAGTTGAACCATCTCGATATCGATTGCTAAATGTGTATATACAACAAAATCGACTTTATACCTAAATATAAGATAACGGAATTCTTCCAAATGCACTGCCGTTATACCGTTATGGCTTTACGTAAACTTCAGTAAGAAAAAGAAGGTTAATTAACTTAAATATGTTAAACTAATGATTTGAAGCATTTCGTTATCGATTGCTAAATGTGTATATACAAGAAAATCGACTTTATACCTAAATATAAGATTACGGAATTCTTCCAAATGCACTGCCGTTATACCGTTATGGCTTTATATCACCTTCATTACGTTAAAGAAGGTTAATTAACTTAAATATGTTAAACTAATGATTTGAAGCATTTCGATATCGATTGCTAAATGTGTATATACAACAAAAACGACTTTATACCTAAATATAAGATTACGCAATTCTTCTAAATGCTTTGCCGTTATGACGTTAAGGCGTTTGTAGACTTCAGTAAGATAAAGAGGGTTAATTAACTTAAATATGTTAAACTAATGATTTGAAGCATTTCGATATCGATTGCTAGATGCGTATATACAACAAAATCGACTTTAAACCCAAATATAAGATTACGGAATTCTTCCAAATGCACTGCCGTTATACCGTTATGGCTTTATGTACACTTCAATACGTTAAAGAAGGTTAGTTAACTTAAATATGTTAAACTGATGATTTGAAGCATTTCGTTATCGATTGCTAAATGTGTATATACAAGAAAATCGACTGTATACCTAAATATAAAATTATAACATTACGGAATCCTTCTATATGCACTGCCGTTATACCGTTAAAGCTTTATGTAGACTTCAGTATGCTAAAAAATGTTTATTAACTTAATATGTTAAACTTATGATTTGAAGCATTTGGATATCGATAGCTAAATGTGTATAAACAAAAAAATCGACTTTATACCTAAATATAAGATTACGGAATTCTTCTACATGCACTGTCGTTATGCCGTCATGGCTTTATATCACCTTCATTACGTTAAAGAAAGTTAACTAACTTAAATATGTTAAACTAATGATTTGAAGATTTTCGATATCGATTGCTAAATGCCTAAATACAAGAAAATCGACTATATACCTAAATATAAGATTACGGAATTCTTCTACATGCACTGTCGTTATGCCGCCATGGCTTTATATCACCTTCATTACGTTAAAGAAGGTTAACTAACTTAAATATGTTAAACTAATGATTTGAAGATGTTCGATATCGATTCCTAAATGCGTAAATACAAGAAAATCGACTATATACCTAAATATAAGATTACGGAATTCTTCTACATGCACTGTCGTTATGCCGCCATGGCTTTATATCACCTTCATTACGTTAAAGAAGGTTAATTAACTTAAATATGTTAAACTAATGATTTGAAGCATTTCGATATCGATTGCTAAATGTGTATATACAACAAAAACGACTTTATACCTAAATATAAGATTACGCAATTCTTCTAAATGCTTTGCCGTTATGACGTTAAGGCGTTTGTAGACTTCCGTTCGTTAAAGAAGGTTAATTAACTTAAATATGTTAAACTAATGATTTGAAGCATTTCGATATCGATAGCTAAATGTGTATATACAAGAAAATCGACTTTATACCTAAATATAAGATTACGGAATTCTTCTAAATGCACTGCCGTTATGCCGCCATGGCTTTAAGCCAACTTCCGTTCGTTAAAGAAGGTTTATTAACTTAATATGTTAAACTAATGATTTGAAGCATTTCGATATCGATTGCTAAATGTGTATATACAAGAAAATCGACTTTATACATAAATATAAGATTACGGAATTCTTCTAAATGCACTGTCGTTATGCCGCCATGGCTTTATATCACCTTCATTACGTTAAAGAAGGTAACGAACTTAAATATGTTAAACTAATGATTTGAAGCATTTCGATATCGATTGCTAAATGTGTATATACAAGAAAATCGACTTTATACCTAAATATAAGATTACGGAATTCTTCTAAATGCACTGTCGTTATGCCGCCATGGCTTTATATACACTTCAGTACGTTAAAGAAGGTTAACGAACTTAAATATGTTAAACGAATGATTTGAAGCATTTCGATATCGATAGCTAAATGTGTATATACAAAAAATCGACTTTTTACCTAAATATAAGATTACGGAATTCTTCTAAATGCACTGCCGTTATGCCGCCATGGCTTTATATCACTTCATTACGTTAAAGAAGGTTATTAACTTATATGTTAAACTAATGATTTGAACCATTTCGATATCGATTGCTAAATGTGTATATACAAAAAATCGACTTTATCCCTAAATATAAATTACGGAATTCTTCTAAATGCACTGTCGTTATGCCGCCATGGTTTTATATCACCTTCATTACGTTAAAAAAGGGTTTAACGAATTTAAATATGTTAAACTAATGATTTAAGCATTTCGATATCGATTGCTAAATGTGTATATACAAAAAATCGACTTTATACATAAATATAAGATTACGGAATTCTTCTAAATGCACTGTCGTTAGCCGCCATGGCTTTATATCACCTTCATTACGTTAAAGAAGGTTACGAACTTAAATATGTTAAACAAATGATTTGAAGCATTTCGATATCGATAGCTAAATGTGTATAGAAAAAATCGACTTTTTACCTAAATAAAAGTTTACGGAATTTTTCCCAAATGCACGGGTGTTATCCGTTTTGGCTTTATTAAACTTCAAAAGTAAAAAGGGTTAATAACTTAAATATGTTAAACTAATGATTTGAACATTTCGATATC
>JAPZAG010001364.1:0-11927 GCA_027475135.1 Bactrocera correcta | reverse complement strand
CGGTAAAAGTTTTACCAATTTTAAAACATAATTTAATGTTGGTGTTACGAACGATCTGACAGCATGATTCATGTAATCCTCGTAAGTCCTACTTGCTTATGTATGAAGAGACGTGGTGCGCTGTGATTGGTCTTATAAGTAAAGCGAGAGCAATTATTTTAAGTCCTACTTGCTTACGCATAAATCTACCCCTTATATACTTTCAGAGACTTTTTTAAGTTTTTCAAACTCTTGATTGCCGTAAAAGCGTTTTATTTTGATTTTAATCGGTATAAATGCGACATTGATCTGATCCGAACAATATGTTCGGAAATTGTAGCGTTGCTCAGAACTATAATCTTCGTCGAATTTCGTTAATATTATATAATTTATGAAACAGTTTGTATGGTTCCTAAAGTTAAAGGAAAATATACCGATATACAAAACGACGGAATAACAGATAAGATCTCCGATATTTCCTTATTGCATGTTTGCTTGCGGAAAAATTTCCCTAACAGATCGTTGCTTTGGTTTTAATGTCTTGGTTATATATACATATATATAGCGTATATAGTGTACTATATATTGGGTTATTGTTTTTGTAAAAATTTGGTTCCATATTATTTCTTCGGACAGGACTTTTGCCTAGTATATATTTATTTCTTCGCAAGAAATTAGTACCTAGTACATATTGACATTAGGAAGCTATTTTCGTTTAAAAAGGAGCAATAACTTTCCTGCAACATATTTTTTTAATTTTCCATCATTAGTTGCTTTTCGTTGCCCATATCTGGGGATCAGATTTCCAGCTACCGGGGGAAATGTCGTCGTGTTACGTACGCATTAATCGGCGTATGACACTGGTGTTACGGATTCACCCGCTACACTACGAGCAAAAGAAAAACAAGGATAACAGCTTGTCATATAGCTACATTTGAACATATTTGTTTCATTCCAATTTGCAAGAATACGGGGTACTGTTCTTTTGTTTTGTGCTTATTTTTCACATATTTATTCTGAAGAACAGCCTGTTTCTTAATTCATTTTGAAACCAATCGCGCTTTCACTTTTCGTAGGCTCAAATGATCTTCCAAAATGGTTTTAAGGGGGTATTCTAGTCTAGAAATCAAATTTTGGGCAGTTTTTATAATTTTATTAAAAAAAAAAACCAAGAAATATTTTTACCATCCATTTTTTTATAGTGTTTTTATTGATATCTTAAGAATACACAAAAAAAATGTTGCACAAAAATATTAAAAATTAAAAGAATTAGAGGGGGGAGAGACAGGTGTAAAAAAAAAATTGCGCATCCTGGTGACATTGATCCTGACTCACCTGGTAGTCTGAAAAAAAAATAAAAGAAATCCTTAATCAATAAGGATGCTGTTATAGTACCTACCTCAGGGAACACGAAAAAAACTCTTACAAATTTTTACAAAATCATGTTTTACGCTTTTTTTTTTTTTGAAATTCTTGAATTTTTTTTTAACATTAAAAACAAAAATTTTGACACGGTGCTGCTAGGAACAGTTAAGGATTATATAAAAAAGATTCACACAAAATTTCAAGTAAATCGGTTGTATAGAACTTGAGATAATGCCGGTACCGTGTGGAAAAAAGTAGTTTCGAGAAAAACGCTTTTAGAAAAGTGAGTACGGCCGAACCGGGCTAGGTATTGCGTCACTAAAGTAACTGTAGCTCTTAAAATAATTTTAATTTTTAAAAATCCTTTGGAAATATGAAAAAAAAAGAAATCGAATTTTTCAAAATTCTAGAGTAGAATACCCCCTTAACTGATCCTTCCAATATTCCAACGGTGTCAGTAAGATCTATGACTGTTAATCGTCGATTTTCAAACACCAACTCCTATTTTATACGCAGAACATGGTATATTAAGTTTATCACGAAGTTTGAAACACCCAGAAGGAAGCGTCGGATATAGTATAGGGTCAGTAAACATATATATGATTATACATTGAGCTGAGTCGGTTTAGCCATGTCCGTCTGTCTGTCTGTATATATGTATACGAACTAGTCCCTCAGTTTTTAAGATATCGTTTTGAAATTTTGTATGCGTCATTTTCTCTTCAAGAGACTGCTCATTTGTCGGAACTGCTAATATAAGACCATTATAACATACAGCTGCCAAACAAACTGAACGATCGGAATCAAGTTCTTGTATGGAAAACTTTCGCATTTGAAGAGGTATCTTCACGAAATTTAGCATGGATAACCACTTAAGGTAATAACATAATCTCCAAAAAAATTCAGATCGGATTACTATAGCATATAGCTTCCATGGTTACTAAAAGAAATGCATCTGTGAAGGGTGGTATTAGCTTCAGTGCAGCCAAAGTTAACGCTTTTTCTTGTTTTTATTTTGTTTTTGGTGCAGTATCAGCGCTTTTACCACGCTCTATATATAATTTGTTCAACAAAAACACTTGTCGGCGACAAACACTATCATTGAAGGTCTTTCCCAACATTCTGAAAATTTCGCTTCTCATTCCCAAATTCCTTTATATTATTAGGGCGGCATCATCGTTCTCGACCCTCTATTAAGAATTGATTCCAATCAAAAACACATGCTGGTGACAGACATTATTACCGAAGGTCTTTCCCAACAATTTAAAAATTTCGGCATCAGAAATTTGATTAGGCGTACAATAGCTCCTTTTAATCCTTTGTTTAGTTATCTTGCTTATCGTAAAAAGTTCCGAATGCAAGTTATGTACTTCAGAAAGACAAGCTTATACTAAACTCTAATAATTATTATGATATTACATTTGGTACAAATGTCACAGACGGCCATTCCAACTTAGTTTTCTAGGTCGGCGAAAAGATTTTGTGCGAAATTTTAATTAAAAATTTCTACTATTTTTGCCCACAGTAGATTATGAACAAATAGTATAATGAACTTATTTTTGCTTGTCTATATTTTGAAAAATAAAATAAGTATTTCCTTATTTTTAGCTCTACCTTGTAAAACCCGAAAGTAAAAGAAGTATTATTTAATAAGTCCTTGGCATGAATTTGAGACTGAAATATTCTTAATTCTCTAATTTTTTCAACAGCACTACGTAACGGACGTTTTAAAATAATATTAAAATGAAGATTCGCATAAAATAAGTGGCGCAGCGAAAGCTTTCAATATTGGTTTTAAGAAAAAGAATATGTTCAGAATACTATTATACGTAAGATGTAATTAGATAAGAGTGGTTGAATGTTTATAATATAATAGCTTTCCAATTTATTTTATTTGAAGATATGTGCGCGTAGGCTTGCGTAGAAATACTATATGTACTGTTAATATATAAAATATGGGTTTATTTTTGTACTGAATCGTTATTAGAAAAAAGAATTACATAATAAAGTTTTTGGACACATATAAGCTTCTGTGGTATGTCAAAAATACTTAGCTTTTTTGACCTTCCTTTTCCTTGCTGAAGTAACTAGTTTTGACAAACACAAATAATCACTTGCCTCTTTACTGGCGTAGACACTGCTTACGCGAACATAGCCGACTTAACAACAGAGCGCCAATCGTTTCCACTTTTCGTAAGGTGGCGCCAATAGGAGATTTCAAGCGAACCCACGTCCTCCACAGCTGGAGTGTTTTCGTACATACGTATGAGGTGACCTAGCCAGCGTAGCCGCTGTCTCTTAGTACGCTGAAGTATGTCAATGTCATCGTATATCTCATACTGCTCATCATTTCATCGAATGCGATATTCGCCACTGATAATGCGCAAAGTACCATAAAGATTTCGCCGAAACTTTCTTTCGAATATGCGTAATGTCGACTCATCAGATGTTGTCATCGTCCACGCCTCTGCACCATATATCAGTACAGGAATAATGAGTGACTTATATAGTTTAGTTTTTGTTCGTCGAGAGAGAGCTTTACTTCTCAATTGCCTACTCAGTCCAAAGTACCACCTGTAGGCAAGAGTTATTCTGCGCTAGATTTCGAAATTGTTGTTGCTTTTAAAAAACACGATCTACAACATCGAAATTATGACTGCCAACAGTGACGTGGGAACCTAGTCGCGACTGCGACCACTGTTTGTTTGATGACAGGAGATATTTCGTCTTGCACTCGTTCACTGTCAGACCCAACTGCTTCGTTTTCTTATCCAGTCTGGAGAAAGCAGAACTAACGGCGCGGGTTTGAGGGAAACAATATCAATATCACCGCCATACGCAAGTAGTTGTATGCTCTTATTGAAGATTGTACTTTTGTTTACTTCTGCAGCTCGAGCTATTTTCTCCAGCAGTATGTGGAAGAAGTCGCACGATAGGGAGTCGCTTTGTCTGAAACCTCGTTTGGTATCGAGCGGCCCGGAGAGGTCCTTCCCCATCCTGACAAAGCTTTGAGTTTTGCCCAACGTCAGTTTACACAGCCGTATCAGTTTTGCGGGGATACCAAATTCAGACATCGCGGCATAGAGGCAGCTCCTTTTCGTGCTGTCGAAAGCAGCTTTGAAATCGACGAAGAGGTGGTGTGCGTCGATTCTCCTTTCACGGGTCTTTTCCAAGATTTGGCGCATGGTGAATATCTGGGCATTTGTTTATTTGCCAGGTCTTAAGCCACACTGATAAGATCCAATCAGTTTGTTGATGGTGGGCTTTAATCTTTCACACAATACGCTAGATAGAACATGATCGTAAGTAAGCGCAAATTGGGTATAGAATAATTTGTTTTTGTTCGTTTGGTCATATCGTCCTTATCTTTTGTCGGTTCGTGGGCGCAAATCAGCGATTTGTTAAAGAACCTCAGTACTTCAGACAATATTTGGCGATGGAGTATCTCTCCCATCACGAATCCCAACCGAGCTATAATTTACCACTGTAAATGCCACAAGGACCTACTATGCTCAGTCTTTGTCCCGTCCATCACATTTCTTGGACGGCGGTGATGTACACGTAAGCCTTCACTCTAACGAAGACATCAACCAGCTGGGCGGGGGGACCTTCCCAATTAAGGAGCCGAACATTCCAAGTGCATCCCCTTTAAAATCGTTATCCTTGTTGTTGTTGTTGTTAACGGTTATCTAATCCCCGTTAGGATGGTAAGGGTTACTTGTGTTGTCGTCGAGGTCATCTAACGGTAGGCCCAGGAAACGTGCTGTTTCGACGGGGTCGGACCAAAGGGAGGAGGGTGTTAGATGGGAAGGGTTTGTAGGGCATGCAAAGAGGTGGTCAGTGTCATGCGGAGACTCGTTGCATTCAGGACATACATTGGGTATGTCGGGGTCGATTCTGGATAAGTAGGAGTTTAACCTGCTACAGTATCCAAAACGAAGTTGCGCTAGGGTCACTCGCGTTTTTCGCGGCAACTGGAGCTCTTCGTCTGTAATAGGTAGTGGTTTGACTCCAAGAACGCCATTCACGGGGAGGGAGTCGATGAAGGTGTTGATGGCTCCACTGTGAATGGCGGCCAGTGCCTGTCGATAGTTCGTTGCGTCCGAAGTCTGGTCGGCGTACTGTCTGATGTCGTCGACATAGTCGAGGAAAGACCTCTTGATGCTCCTGGGAGGCGGTTCCGCTCCAAGCAGGTGGCTGCAGGGGTGATTCCTGCGGAAACAACCCAGCAGGAACTGTCTGGAGAGGAGTTGATTAGGCTCCTTTACAGGTAGCATACGCGTCTCACTGTGGAGGTGTTCGATGGGTGACATCAAGAGGCATCCCCTCGTGGTCCGGAGTGCTGTATTTTGGCAGGTCTGGAGTTTCCTCATCTGCGTACCATTGCATCCCGGCGGCCATATAGGCGCTGCGTAGTTGAGGCCGGCCGGCCGATTGCCTTGTCAGTTGCCAGCAACGTTTCTTTGTACTTTCCCCATGTGCTGCCGGCTAGCGACTTGAGGATTTTGTTGCCGCTCTGTACCTTGGCGACAATCGCGGTCGTATGGGGAGAGAAGGAGCATAGACTATCGAAAGTTACGCCTAAAATCTTAGGGTTATTGACAGTCGTGATTTTGACGTCATCGACCGCAATATTAAACTCAAGTCTATACTCCTTCGTCCAGTTTGTAAATATGGTCGCTGTGGATTTGATGGGTGAAAGTTGGAGGTTTCGTGCAGTGAGGAAACGAGAAAGGTCGGAGAGGTAGCTGTTTACTTTCGAACACATGCCATCGATTCCATTGCCCGACGTCATTATCGTCCAGTCATCTGCGTACGAGGTTATGGAAACCCCCTCTGGTGGTTGAGGAAGTTTCGAGATATAGAAGTTAAACAGTAACGGAGAGAGGACACCACCCTGCGGAACCCCCTGTTTAATTCTTCTCATTTTTGATGTTTCACCTCGAAATAGTACGGATGACTGACGACCGTTCAGATAATTCATGGTCCACCTCTTAAGCCCTGGAGGGAGAGTGGTTTTTTCGATGTCCTGCAGTAGCGTTCTGTGATTGACCGTGTCAAAAGCTTTTGACAGGTCCAACGCTACGAGGATCGTTCTTTCGCAGGGTGGTTTCTGGTTGAGGCCACGAACTATCTGGGCGTTTATGACGCTAAGTGCTGTGCACTTTACGGAATCCATGCTGGTGGCTGGCTAGGCTCAGGTGGTGAGTGAAGGTCGGGAGTAACAAGGCTTCAAGTGTCTTCACTACTGGGGAGAGGAGAGTTATCGGGCGATAAGACTCCCCTTTGTTGGCGGGGTTTTCCCCGGTTTCAGTAGTGGGACCACTCTTCCGACTTTCCACACTCGGGTATTTGAAGAGTGGTGAGCGACAGGGTTTAAGATCTTAGTGAGATATTTTACTTCCGTCGAGCCTAGATGCTTTAACATTAGCATATTGATTCCATCTGGGCCGATGGATTTGGATGATTTTGCCTTGTTGATGACACCCTGAACCTCCTCGTCGATGAAAAAAGTGGCGCGCAGTTGTTTGGCATTTTGCGCAGCCGTCGGTTAACACTTCTCTTAGCTTTGTCTACCGAAGGGTGCAGTGTAAACTGCCGGCTGAAGTAGCTCGCGCACTTCTTCGGGGCCGAAGAGGCATGACCGTTTAATTGAACTTCAACTCGGTCATCATGTCTCCTCGGATTAGACAGAGCTTTGACAGTAGCCCAAAGCTTACTCACACTGGTGGAGAGGTTGCAAGACCTCAGGTGCTCTATCCATTTCGTCCGCTTATGTTGATTTACCATTCGCCGAATCTCCAGATTGAGATCCCTTATTCGGGAATCCCTGGGATCAGCATGGCGTAAGGTGTCGCGCTCATTAGCTAGAATCGCTGCTTCGGCTGGGAAATTGGGGCGGATTTCCGCTAATCCTCCAGCCCGGGGTGAAACGAGCGGTAGCTGCTGCGATCACCTTGCGGAATTGACGCTCGCCAACGCATAGTAGGAATGGGTAGAGCGTTGAAGGTGCTCTCGGTAAATTCCGTGAAGCCCACCCATTTAGCTTTTTTAAAGTTAAAGAAGGTACGGTTGTCCACGGAAACGAAATCGGAAGGCTTCTCGATCGAGATAATTATGGGCAGATGGTCTGAAGCGAGAGTTAGCATAGGTCGCCAGGTTATGCTATTAATCAGACCACCGCTAGCAATGGTAATATCTGGTGCGCTATTACAGGTGCCCATAACTCTGGTGGGGGCTTCGTCATTCATTGTGCAGAATGTCGAGCCGTCTATCTGTTCCGCCAGCTCCATCCCCCTACGATCATTTGACAGGCAGGAATGCCAAAGATCATGGTGCGCGTTAAAGTCGCCTAGTACCATACGGTTTTCACCACGAAGTAGCGCACCTATATTCGGGTGATATCCTGTAGGGCAACATGTAACTGGGGGGATGTATATATTGAATATTTTGAGCTCGACATCGCCTGACCGGATAGCTATGCCCTGACATTCTAGGGTAGTATCCCTTGGGTCGATGTCTTCTTCGATTAGACGGTACTGCACAGTGTTTTGCAATATGAAAGCTAGGCCACCACCACTATCTCGCTCGCGATCTTTATGTATTACGTTGAAACCTGCACAACTCAGAAAATCTGAACGGCTGTTTGACTTGGTTTCTTGGACCGCAGCTATCGATATACGTTCCCGATTCATAAGTGCAACTACCTCCTCGATCTTACTCTGGAGTCCGTTGCAGTTGAATTGAAGAAGTCTGGTTTGTCGCGGGTGTCCGTGGGTGATCCTGGGGGTGAGGGAGTGACGTGTAGGTGGTGTTTGTTTAATCGTTATCCTTAGTTTTCTGCGGTCGTCATTAAACAGGCGGTCCCTTATCCTTAGCTGTCGATTAGTTTCTTTGGTAGTGTGTTTTACGTGGCGAGGAATGTTTCGCCTTCTCACTTTAACTTGCCTTCAACAGGATGTCTATTGGCAAGCCAGAGAATACTTGGTCTAGGACCGGAAGTCCTTGAGCTTCTTGAGCCATATGTAAAAAAAAAAATAATTTTTGGCCTCTCTAAGTGAATGGCAATCAGAAAACTTTCCTCACTTACGTGAACTTGTACACATGACACGACGAGTTATTACCTTTTCGAAATTCGGCGAAAATTGTGATTCCGTGGTGAGGCTTTGCTATAAATTACAAATAATTGTTCAGGTCGGATTACTATAGCGTATACATAGTTGCAGTGAAATTCATGTTCTTATATGGAGATGCATTTAATTAATGATTTATACTTTAACTAAATGAAAAGTAAAAGTCCAATATTTATCTGCGGTGGTCTACAATTCGAAAAATGTTTCCTCACAACTAATAAAGCTGTTATTAAAACTAATTAAATTCAGAAGCTGAATAACTATTTTATTAGATTTTTAATAGCAAATTTCAAATGTTTTAATGAATTTGTAACCATACTGAATATATCAAAAATGTATACTCTTAACTTCTACAATTTCTATGTGTTTTCAACTTTATGTTTGTATGTTAAAATAATATTTAGAAAAATAACAAAAATATTGCGAAGTAAATGTTCATTTTTTACACACACTAAAGAAAACTGCAACTTATTAGACAAATTAAATGAAATTAAAATGCAAAGCCCTTAACTTTCTTAAAGCGTAGGAACGTAAAACGTGTAATATAACTGGAAATCAACACCCAAACATTGGCATGGTTTGCTTGTGGTCATGCACATATTTAGTCCTGTATTAGTTCTTTCAATGCAATGTGAGCTATTTAGATTTTAAATAAGATATAACACATGCGACTACATGTGAGTATACTAGTGTGTCCAAAAAATAAGGTGATATTTGAATTTAAACTGCGCGCGTCGAAGGTTTTGGAGAATTATGTATTTTTTTTTGTTAGGTTGGTAGTACTGTCAGTCACATTTAAAAAAGAGAAGAAGAGCGTTCAGGGCGACCATCAACCTCAACCGACGAAGCTCACGTTCAACAAATAAAAGATTTGGTGTTGAAAAACCGTTGAATAACAATTAGAGACCTTGCTGATGAAGTTGGAATATCGAAAGGCTTAGCCAATACCATTTTGAAGGATGGTTTGGGCCTCAAGTGCGTCAAATCTCGACTGGTACCGAAAACATTGATTTTTTTGGAAAAAAAAGGCGTCGTGTTGAAGTGTGTGAAACGATGCTTTCCGACTACCAGGGTGTCAAGAAATGCATTATAATTGGCGATGAGACTTTGATCTATGCTTACGACCCTAAAAGAACCGATCAATCGAGCGAATATCGTGCCAAAAGAGAGCCGAGACCAAAAAAATCGCGCGAAAGTCGTTCAAAAATCAAGGTCATGTTGACTGTTTTCTTCGATTATCGTGGTGTTGTGCATTATGAATTCCTTCCAGCCGGTCAATCAGGCAACAAGGAATATTGTTTGAACATTACGTCGTTTGCGTAAAGCTATCCCCGCCAAAAAGGCTGGAATTGTGGAAAGACAATTCTTGGTTTTTACACCACGATGATGCACCATCCCATACTGCCCTCGTAATTCGTGATCATTTCGCCAAAAACTCAACCCATATCGTTCCGCAACCACACTATTCACCTGATCTGGCGCCGTGCGACTTCTGGCTGTTCCCCAAGCTCAAAAGACCGCTCCGGGGACACCGTTTTTACACGATAGAGGAGATTCAACACGCAGCGAAGACGGAACTGAGGGCCATCCTGGAAAGTGACTACAACCAGTGTTTCAAAGACTGGAAAATTCCTTCTCATAAGTGCATTGCATCGGAAGGGATTAACTTTGAAGGGGATGAAATTGATTTGGAAGAATAAATAAAAAATTTTTAAAATGAAAACCGTGTCACCTTATTTTTTGGGCGCAGTAAAAAATGTTAACTTCGGTTGCACCGAAGCCATAATATCCTCCTCAAATACAAAAAGTTCTTAAAACAACTTGATTTTTAGCGGTAACTTTGAATGATAGCTGAACGATGTAGTGATCCATTCTTAAAAATTTCTTGGGAATTTGCAGTCGGCAGTAGAATCAATGTGTAAAGAATTAAAATTTATGGACGTCTTTGCACTATACCACTCCACTAAGAACATAAAGCAGACTATTTATGTTGTGAATGAGTTTCGATTCTTTAGAAAACACTTTTAAATGCTGCTTCCGGCCACACATAGTTAAAGGCCACCTTGATATCGAGAATGGTCCATACAGCAAATTTCTTGCACATAAAAGCGTTCTCAAACCATGATACTATCTTGTACAATGCAGTGTCAACTAATTTGTTTTTAATGTGGACATGTTAGGTCCCTAACGATTTAGTCCTCGGTATTTTTTCCTAATGCATTCCCTCCAACGTTTCCAGCAATTGTGAGGACAGCCTAATTGGCGTGAAATTTTTTGCCCCGACGTGAGAGCTTTTTACGGCCTCGGTATGAACGCAACCTTAACCAGATTCTGAACCAGCTGCATGACATCTTGACCATCCACTACAATTGCGCTCGTATGATGCCATCAGTGCCATTAGACTTAAAGGGTGACAAGAATTAAGCGCCTAGTTAGGGCGATGTTCATCCAAAGACGAAGAAGGTAGTTTCACCGACTCTTCGCTTCTCACCTTCCAACCACTAATCGTATTCCTCAGGATTTTGACCTTTGGTATCCCCCTAAAAAATCGGACTTGTGTATAGCCAGTCCTGCCTTTTACAGCACCCCGTCGTCACTAAAGGCAAAGACTTGATCTCTTTAGTCTACTAGAGCTGTTTTTATTTAAATTTTTGTACTTGTTTCCAAAAGTAGTCCTACTTGTACTTGGGGTTCTTGCTGGGCGCAATTGGAAGAGTTGTTCGAAGCTTCCTGCCAAACCGGTCCCAATGAACATTGCAAATGTGCAATTGTGTGCGAGCTCCCCAGGCGGTAGGACTAGAACTTGTATCCGAACCTATTACCACTCTGACTCTTCTTCGTTAGGTCACTGTGAGGGCTCTTCTAAGAAATTCCGGAGGTGGCTTCACTTCTCTGGGTAGGTATGGTAATGTTTGAATAGTTGACATAGTCATATAAGGTGTGTTCCAAAGTAAACAGAACTTAAAAAAAAACAGAACAAATGGTTTTTTCAGGCAAAGTCAATTTATTTTATTCAAAATAGTCTCCTTCTGCGTCAATACAACTTTTTGCACGGCCCAGAAGCAGTCAACGAGTGATTTATTGGCCGGTATGGCCGCCAGTATGCCGGTGAAACCCTTTTGAATGGCCTCTACGTCCGCATTACGCTTTCCTTTCATAAGCAAATGTATGTTTCCGAAAAAGAAGAAGTCGCAAATTGTCATATCAGGTGAATACGGAGAGTGGTTAATGTTCAAATGTGAGTTTTGGTCTAATAATGGTCCTTCGAAATGTTCGATTCTGAGCAATTTTTTGGGGTCAGTTAATTTGTGCGGAACACATGGTGCACACACCATTCGTAAGCCCGACTCTTCACTCAAAATGCGATAAATCGATGTATGGAGATATTCAATTCCATTTCCATAAATTTCAATAATGATTTTTGATGAATTCATGCACAGTTTCGATGGA
>JAPZAG010001362.1:0-33246 GCA_027475135.1 Bactrocera correcta | reverse complement strand
GATTGCTAAATGTGTATATACAAGAAAATCGACTACATACCTAACTAAAAGATTACGGAATTCTTCCAAATGTACTGTCATTATGCCGCCAAGGCTTTGTACCAACTTCAATACGTTAAAGAAGGTTAATTTTTTTTAAATATGTTAAACTAATGGTTTGCAGCATTTTGATATCGCTTGCTAAATGAATACATACAAGAAAGTCGAATTTATACCTAAATATAAGATAAGGGAATTCTTCTAAATTCAATGCTGTTATACCGTTAAGGCTTTATGTAGACTTCAGTGCGTTAAAGAAGGTTTATTAACTTAAATATGTTAAACTAATGACTTGTAGCCTTTCGATATCGATTGCTAAATGTGTATATAAAAGAAGATCGACTTTATACCTAAATATAAGATTACGGAATTCTTCCAAATGTACTGTTGTTATGCCGCCATGGCTTTGTATAAACTGCAGTTCGTTAAAGAAGGTTTATTAACTTAAATATGTCAAACCAGTTATTTGAAGCATTTCGATATCGACTGCTAAATGTGTAAATACAAGAAAATCGAATTTACACCTAAATATAAAATTATAACATTACGGAATTCTTCTAAATGCACTGCCGTTATACCGTTAAGGCTTTATGTAGACTTCAGTAAGCTAAAAAATGTTTATTAACTTAATATGTTAAACTAATGATTTGAAGCATTTCGATATCGATAGCTAAATATGTATATACAAGAAAATCTAATTTATACCTAAATATAAGATTATGGAATTCTTCTGCGTGCACTGCAGTTATGAAAGTTAAAGAAGGTTTATTAACTTAAATATGTTAAACTAATGATTTGAAGCATTTCGATATCGATTGCTAAATGTGTATATACAAGAAAATCGATTTTATACCTAAATAAAAGATTACGGAAATTACCCAAATATACTCCCGTTAAGCCGTTATGGCTTCTCTAAAGAAGGTTAATTATTTAAATATAATAAGCTAATGGTTTGAAGCATTTCGATATTGATTGCAAAATATGTAAATACAAGAAAATCGACTTTATACCTAAATATAAAATTATAACATTATGGAATTCTTCTAAATGCACTGCCGTTATGCCATAAGGGCCTTATGTAGATTTTAGTGCGCTAAAGAAGGTTTATTAACTTTAATATGGTAAACTAATGATTTGAAGCATTTCAATATCGATTACTAAATGTGTATATACAAGAAAATCGAATTTATACCTAAATATAAGATAACAGAATTCTTCTAAATTCACTGCCGTTATGCCGTTAAGGCTTTATATCAACTTCAATAAGTTAAAGAAGTTTAACTAACTTAAATATGTTAAACTAATGATTTAAAACATTTCGATATCGCTTGCTAAATGTGTATATACCAGAAAATCGAATTTATACCTAAATATAAGTTAACGGGATTCTTCTAAATGCACTGCCGTTATGCCGCCATGGCTTTATATCAACTTCAATAAGTTAAAGAAGGTTTATTAACTTAAATATGTTAAACTAATGATTTGAAGCATTTCGATATCGATTGCTAAATGAATATTACAAGAAAATCGAATTCATACCTAAATGCAAGATTACGTAATTCTTCTAAATGCACTGCCGATATGCCGCCATGGCTTTAAGCCAACTTCAGATCGTTAGAGAAGGTTTATTAACTTAAATATGTTAAACTAATGATTTGAAGCATCTCGATATCGATTGCTAAATGTATATATACAACACAATCGCCTTTATACCTAAATATAAGATTACGGAATTCTTCTAAATGCACTGCCGTTATACCGTTATGGCTTTATGTAAACTTCAGTAAGGAAAAGAAGGTTAATAACCTTTAATATGTTAAACTATCGATTTGAAGCATTTCGTTATCGATTGCTTAATGTGTATATTCAAGAAAATCGAATTTATACCTAAATATAAGATTACGAATTTCTTCTAAGTGCACTGCCGTTATGCCGCCATGGCTTTATATCAACTTCAATAAGTTAAAGAAGTTTAACTAACTTAAATATGTTAAACTAATGATTTAAAACATTTCGATATCGCTTGCTAAATGTGTATATACCAGAAAATCGAATTTATACCTAAATATAAGTTAACGGGATTCTTCTTAATGCACTGCCGTTATGCCGCCATGGCTTTATATCAACTTCAATAAGTTAAAGAAGGTTTATTAACTTAAATATGTTAAACTAATGATTTGAAGCATTTCGATATCGATTGCTAAATGAATATGTACAAGAAAATCGAATTCATACCTAAATACAAGATTACGTAATTCTTCTAAATGCACTGCCGATATGCCGCCATGGCTTTAAGCCAACTTCAGATCGTTAAAGAAGGTTTATTAACTTAATATATTAAACTAATGATTAGAAGCATTTCGATATCGGTAGCAAAATGAGTATATACAAGAAAATCAATTTTATACCTATATATAAGATTACGGAATTCTTTTCATGCACTGCCGCTATGCCGCCATGGCTATATGCCAACTTCAGATCGTTAGAGAAGGTTTATTAACTTAAATATGTTAAATTAATGATTTGAAGCATCTCGATATCGATTGCTAAATGTATATATACAACACAATCGCCTTTATACCTAAATATAAGATAACGTAATTCATATAAATATACTGCCGTTATGCCGTTATGGCTTCATGTAAACTTCAGTAAGATAGAGAAAGTTAATTAACTCAAATATGTTAAACCAGTTATCTGAAGCATTTCGATATCGATTGCGAAATGTATACATACATACATAAATATAAGATTACGGAATTCTTCCACATGTACTGTCGTTATGCCGCCATGGATTTTTATCACCTTCAATACGTTAAAGAAGGTTAATTATTTTAAATATGTTAAACTAGTGGTTTGAAGCATTTCGATATCGATTGCTAAATGTGTAAATACAAGAAAATCGACTTTATACCTAAATATAAAATTATAACATTACGGAATTCTTCTAAATGCACTGCCATTTACAGTTAAGGCTTTATGTAGACTTCAGTAAGCTAAAAAATGTTTATTAACTTAATATATTAGACTAATGATTTGAAGCATTTCGATATCGATAGCAAAATGAGTATATACAAGAAAATCAATTTCATACCTATATATAAGATTATGGAATTCTTTTCATGCACTGCCGCTATGCCGCCATGGCTATATGCCAACTTCAGATCGTTAAAGAAGCTTTATTAACTTAAATATGTTAAAATAATGATTTGAGGTATTTCGATATCGAGTGCTAAATGAGTATATACAAGAAAATCGACTTTATACCTAATTATAAGGTTACGTAATTCTTCTAAATGCACTGCCGTTATGCCGTTAAGGCTTTATGTAGACTTCGGTAAGATAAAGAGGGTTAATTAACTTAAATATGTTAAACTAATGATTTGAAGCATTTCGATATCGATTGATAAATGTGTATATACAAGAAAATCGATTTTATACCTAGATATGAGATTACGGAATTCTTCTACATGCACTGCCGTTATGCCGCCACGGCTTTATGTCACCTTCGGTAGGTTAAAAAAGGTAATGTAACTTAAATATGTTATATTTAGGTATGAATTCGATTTTCTTGTATATACATATTTGGCAAGCGATATCGAAATGCTTCAAATCATTAATTTAACATATTTAAGTTAATTAACCTTCTTTAACGTATTGAAGTTGATATAAAGCCATAACGGCAGTGCATTTGGAAGAATTCCGTAATCTTATATTTAGGTATGTAGTCGAGTTTCTTGGATTTACACATTTAGCAATCGATATCGAAAATCTTCAAATAACTGGTTTAGCATATTTAGGTTAATTAACCTTCTTTATCTTACTGAAGATTAAATAAAGCCATAACGGCAGTATATTTGAGTGAATTCCGTAATCTTTTATTTAGGTATAAAATCGCTTTTCTTGTATATACACATTTAGCAATCGATATCGAAATGCTTCAACTCATTAGTTTAACATATTTAAGTTAATAAACCTTCTTTAACGATCTGAAGTTGGCATAACGGCAGTGGATGTGGAAGAATTCCGTAATCTTGTATTTAGGTATAAAGTCGATTTTCTTGTATATACCTATTTAGCTATCGATATCGAAATGCTTCAAATCATTTGTTTAACATATTAAATTAATAAACATTTTTTAGCTTACCAAAGTCTACATAAAGCCTTAACGGTATAACGGCAGTGCATTTAGAAGAATTCCGTAATGTTATAATTTTATATTTAGGTATAAAGTCGATTTTCTTGTATTTGCACATTTAGCAATCGATATCGAAATTCTTCAAACCATTAGTTTAACATATTTAAAATAATTAACCTTCTTTAACGTATTGAAGTTGATACAAAGCCATGGCGGCATAATGACAGTAGGATTGGAAGAACTCCGTTATCTTATATTTAGGTATAAATTCGATTTTCTTGTATATACATATTTGGCAAGCGATATCGAAATGCTTCAAATCATTAGTTTAACATATTTAATATAATTAACCTTCTTTAACGTATTGCAGTTGATATAAAGCCATAACGGCAGTGCATTTGGAAGAATTCCGCAATCTTATATTTAGGTATAAAGTCGATTTTCTTTTATATACACATTTCGATATCCATATCGAAATGCTTCAAATCATTAGTTTAACATATTTAAGTTAATTAACCTTCTTTAACGTATTGAAGTTGATAAAGAGCCATGGCGGCATAACGACAGTACATTTGGAAGAATTCCGTAGTCTTATATTTAGGTATAAAGTCGATTTTCTTGTATATATGCATTAAGCAATCGATATCGAAAAGCTTCAAATAACTGGTTTAACATATTTAAGTTAATCAACCTTCTTTAACAAACTGAAGTTAATATAAAGCCATAACGGCATAACGACAGTGCGTTTGAAAGAATTCCGTAGTCTTATATTTAGGCATAAAGTCGATTTTCTTGTTTATACACATTTTGCAATCGTTATCGAAATGATTCAAATAACTGGTTTAGCATATTTAAGTTAATTAACCTTCTTTATCTTACTGAAGTTTACATAAAGCCATAACGGCATAACGGCAGTATATTTATATGAATTCCGTTATCTTATATTTAGGTATAAGGTCGATTTTGTTGTACATACACATTTAGCAATCGATATCGAAATGCTTCAAATCATTAGTTTAACATATTTAAGTTAATTAACCTTCTTTAACGTATTGCAGTTGATATAAAGCCATAACGTAAGTACATTTGGAACAATTCCGTAATCTTATATTTAGGTATAAAGTCGATATTCTTGTATATACACATTTAGTAATCGATATCGAAATGCTTCAAATCATTAGTTTAACATATTTAAGTTAATTATCCTTCTTTTTCTTACTGAAGTTTACATAAAGCCATAACGGTATAACAGCAGTGCATTTGGAAGAATTCCGTAATCTTATATTTAGAATAAAGTCGATTTTTTGTGTATACACATTTAGCAATCGATATCGAGATGGTTCAACTCATTAGTTTAACATATTTAAGTTAATATACCTTCTTTAATGATCAGAAGTTTGCATATAGCCATGATGGCATAACGGCAGTGCATGTAGAAGAATTCCGTAATCTTATATTAAGGTATAAAGTCGATTTTCTTGTATTTACATATTTAGCAATCGATATCGAAATGCTTCATATCATTAGTTTAACATATTTAAGTTAACAAACCTTCTTTAACGAACTTAAGTTGACATAAAGCCATGGCGGATTAACGGCAGTGCATTTGGAAGAATTCCGTTATCCTATGTTTAGGTATAAAGTCAAGTTTCTTGTACATTTAGCAATCGATATCGAAATGCTTTCAATCATTAGTTTAACATATTTAAGTTAAATTACCTTCTTTAACCTACCGAAGGTGACATGAAGCCATGGCGGCATAACGGCATTGCAGTTAGAAGAATTCCATAATCTTATATTTAGGTATAAAGTCGATTTTCTTGTATATACTCATTTAGCAATCGATATCGAAATGCTTCAAATATTAGTTTAACATATTTAAGTTAATTAACCCTCTTTTTCATACTGAAGTCTACAAAAGCCTTAACGGCATAACGGCAGTGCATGTAGAAGAATTCCGTTATCTTTTATTTAGGTATAAAGTGGATATTGTTGTACATACACATATAGCAATCTATATCGAAATGCTTCAAATCATTAGTTTTACATTTTCAAGTTATTTATAATAAACCTTCTTTAACGCACTGAAGTTTACATAAAGTCCTTAACGGTATAACTGCAGTGCATTTAAAAGAATTGCGTAATCTAATATTTAGGTACAAAGTCGATTTTATTGTATTTATACATTTAGCAATCGATATCGAAATTCTTCAAATCATAAGTTTTGACATATTTAAGTTAATTATTCCCCTCTATCTTACTAAAGTCTACATAAAGCCTTAAGGGCATAACGGCAGTGCGTTTAGAAGAATTCCGTTATCTTATATTTAGGCATAAACTCGATTTTCTTGTATCTACACATTTAGCAAGCGAAATCGAAATGTTTCAAAACATTAGTTTAACATATTTAAGTTAATAAAGCTTCTTTAACGCACTGAAGTTAACATAAAGCCATGGCGGCATAACGGCAGTGCATGTAGAAGAATTCCGTAATCTTATATTCAGGTATAAAGTCGATTTTCTTGTATATACACATTTAGCTATCGATATCGAAATGCTTCAAATCATTAGTTTAACATATTAAGTTAATAAACATTTTTTAGCTTAATGAGGTCTACATAAAGCCTTAACGGTATAACGGCAGTGCATTTAGAAGAAATCCGTAATGTTATAATTTTATATTTAGGTATAAAGTCGATTTTGTTGTATTTACACATTTAGCAGTCGATATCGAAATGCTTCAAATCATTTGTTTAACATATTAAATTAATAAACATTTTTTAGCTTACTAAAGTCTACATAAAGCCTTAACGGTATAACGGCAGTGCATTAGAAGAAATCCGTAATGTTATAATTTTATATTTAGGTATAAAGTCGATTTTCTTGTATTTGCACATTTAGCAGTCGATATCGAAATTCTTCAAACCATTAGTTTAACATATTTAAAATAATTAACCTTCTTTAACGTATTGAAGTTGATACAAAACCATGGCGGCATAATGACAGTAGGATTGGAAGAATTCCGTAATCTTATATTTAGGTATAAAGTCGATTTTCTTGTATATACACATTTAGCAATCGATATCGAAATGCTTTAAATCATTAGTTTAACATATTTAAGTTAATAAACCTTCTTTAACGCACTGAAGTCTACATATAGCGTTAACGGCATAACGGCAGTGCATGTAGAAGAACTCCGTTATCTTATATTTAGGTATAAATTCGATTTTTTTGTATATACATATTTGGCAAGCGATATCGAAATGCTTCAAATCATTAGTTTAACATATTTAAGTTAATTAACCTTCTTTAACGTATTGCAGTTGATATAAAGCCATAACGGCAGTGTATTTGGAAGAATTCCGTAATCTTATATTTAGGTATAGAGTCGATTTTCCTTTATATACACATTTCGATATCCATATCGAAATGCTTGAAATCATTAGTTTAACATATTAAGTTAATAAACTTTTTTTAGCTTACTGAAGTCAAAATAAAGCCTTAGCGGTATAACGGCAGTGCCGTAATGTTATAATTTTATATTTAGGTATAAATTCGATTTTCTTGTATATACAAATTTAGCAAGCGATATCGAAATGCTTCAAATCATTAGTTTAACATATTTAAGTTAATTAACCTTCTTTAACGTATTTAAGTTGATAAAGAGCCATGGCGGCATAACGACAGTACATTTGGAAGAATTCCGTAGTCTTATATTTAGGTATAAAGTCGATTTTCTTGTATATATGCATTAAGCAATCGATATCGAAAAGCTTCAAATAACTGGTTTAACATATTTAAGTTAATCAACCTTCTTTAACAAACTGAAGTTAATATAAAGCCATAACGGCATAACGACAGTGCGTTTGAAAGAATTCCGTAGTCTTATATTTAGGTATAAAGTCGATTTTCTTGTACATACACATTTTGCAATCGTTATCGAAATGATTCAAATATTTGGTTTAGCATATTTAAGTTAATTAACCTTCTTTATTCTTACTGAAGTTTACATAAAGCCATAACGGCATAACGGCAGTATATTTATATGAATTCCGTTATCTTATATTTAGGTATAAGGTCGATTTTGTTGTACATACACATTTAGCAATCGATATCGAAATGCTTCAAATCATTAGTTTAACATATTTAAGTTAATTAACCTTCTTTAACGTATTGCAGTTGATATAAAGCCATAACGGCAGTGCATTTGGAAGAATTCCGTAATCTTATATTTAGGTATAAGGTCGATTTTCTTTTATATACACATTTAGATATCCATATCGAAATGCTTGAAATCATTAGTTTAACATATTAAGTTAATAAACATTTTTTAGCTTACTAAAGTCTACGTAAAGCCTTAACGGTATAACGGCAGTGCATTTAGAAGAATTCCGTAATGTTATAATTTTATATTTAGGTATAAATTCGATTTTCTTGTATATACACATTTAGCAAGCGATATCGAAATGCTTCAAATCATTAGTTTTACATTTTCAAGTTATTTTTAATAAACCTTCTTTAACGCACTGAAGTTAACATAAAGCCTTAACGGTATAACTGCAGTGCATTTAGAAGAATTCCGTAATCTTATATTAAGGTATAAAGTCGATTTTCTTGTATTTACATATTTAGCAATCGATATCGAAATGCTTCAAATCATTAGTTTAACATATTTAAGTTAATAAACCTTCTTTAACGTATTGAAGGTGATACAAAGCCATGGCGGCATAACGACAGTACATTTGGAACAATTCCGTAATCTTATATTTAGGTATAAAGTCGATTTTTTGTGTATAAACATTTAGCAATCGATATCGAGATGGTTCAACTCATTAGTTTAACAAATTTAAGTTAATATACCTTCTTTAAACGCACTGAAGTCTTCATAAAGCTTTAACGGTATAACTGCAGTGCATTTAGAAGAATTCCGTAATCTTATATTAAGGTATAAAGTCGATTTTCTTGTATTTACATATTTAGCAATCGATATCGAAATGCTTCAAATCATTAGTTTAACATATTTAAGTTAACAAACCTTCTTTAACGAACTGAAGTTGACATAAAGCCATGGCGGATTAACGGCAGTGCATTTGGAAGAATTCCGTTATCCTATGTTTAGGTATAAAGTCAAGTTTCTTGTACATTTAGCAATCGATATCGAAATGCTTCAAATCATTAGTTTAACATATTTAAGTTAAATTACCTTCTTTAACCTACCGAAGGTGACATGAAGCCATGGCGGCATAACGGCATTGCAGTTAGAAGAATTCCATAATCTTATATTTAGGTATAAAGTCGATTTTCTTGTATATACTCATTTAGCAATCGATATCGAAATGCTTCAAAATATTAGTTTAACATATTTAAGTTAATTAACCCTCTTTTTCATACTGAAGTCTACAAAAGCCTTAACGGCATAACGGCAGTGCATGTAGAAGAATTCCGTTATCTTTTATTTAGCGTATAAAGTGGATATTGTTGTACATACACATATAGCAATCTATATCGAAATGCTTCAAATCATTAGTTTTACATTTTCAAGTTATTTATAATAAACCTTCTTTAACGCACTGAAGTTTACATAAAGCCTTAACGGTATAACTGCAGTGCATTTAAAAGAATTGCGTAATCTAATATTTAGGTACAAAGTCGATTTTATTGTATTTATACATTTAGCAATCGATATCGAAATGCTTCAAATCATAAGTTTAACATATTTAAAATAATTATTCCCCTCTATCTTACTGAAGTCTACATAAAGCCTTAAGGGCATAACGGCAGTGCGTTTAAAAGAATTCCGTTATCTTATATTTAGGCATAAACTCGATTTTCTTGTATATACACATTTAGCAAGCGATATCGAAATGTTTCAAAACATTAGTTTAACATATTTAAGTTAATAAAGCTTCTTTAACGCACTGAAGTTAACATAAAGCCATGGCGGCATAACGGCAGTGCATATAGAAGAATTCCGTAATCTTATATTCAGGTATAAAGTCGATTTTCTTGTATATACACATTTAGCTATCGATATCGAAATGCTTCAAATCATTAGTTTAACGTATTAAGTTAATAAACATTTTTTAGCTTAATGAGGTCTACATAAAGCCTTAACGGTATAACGGCAGTGCATTTAGAAGAAATCCGTTATCTTATAATTTTATATTTAGGTATAAAGTCGATTTTGTTGTATTTACATGTTTAGCAGTCGATATCGAAATGCTTCAAACCATTAGTTTAACATATTTAAAATAATTAACCTTCTTTAACGTATTGTAGTTGATACAAACCATGGCGGCATAACGACAGTACATTTGGAAGAATTCCGTAATCTTATATTTAGGTATATGTATATTCGATTTTCTTGTATATACACATTTAGCAATCGATATCGAAAATGCTTCAAATTATTAGATTTACATTTTTAAGTTATTTAAAATAAACCTTCTTTAACACACTGAAGTCTACATAAAGCCTTAACGGTATAACTGCAGTGCATTAAGAAGAATTCCGTAATCTTATATTAAGGTATAAAGTCGATTTTCTTGTATTTACGTTTTTAGCAATTGATATCGAAATGCTTCAAATCATTAGTTTAACATATATATGTTAATTAACCAACTTTTACATATTGAAGGTGAAATAAAGCCATGGCGGAAAAACGACGGTAATTTGGAAGAATTCCGTGATCTTATATTTAGGAATAAAGTCGATTTTCTTGTATATTTGCATTTAGAAATCGATATCGAAATGCTTCAAATCATTACTTTAACATATTTAAGTTAACAAACCTACTTTAACGAACTGAAGTTGACATAAAGCCATGGCGGATTAACGGCAGTGCATTTGGAAGAATTCCGTAATCTTATATCTAGGTATAAAATCGATTTTCTTGTATATACTCATTTAGCAATCGATATCGAAATGCTTCAAAATATTAGTTTAACATATTTAAGTTAATTAACACTCTTTTTCATACTAAAGTCTACAAAAGCCTTAACGGCATAACGGCAGTGCATGTAGAAGAGTTCCGTTATCTTTTATTTAAGTACAAAGTCGATATTGTTCAATATACACATTTAAAAATCGATATCGAAATGCTTCAAATCATTAGTTTAACATATTTACGTTAATTAACCTTCTTTATCTTACTGAAGATTACATAAAGCCATAACGGCATAACGGCAGTGCATTTGGAAGAATTCCGTAGACTTATATTTAGGCTTAAAGTTGATTTTCTTGTACATACACATTTTGTAATCGATATCGAAATGTTTCAAATAACTGGTTTAACATATTTAAGTTAATTAACCTTCTTTATCTTACTGAAGTTTACATAAAGCCATAACGGCATAACGGCAGTGCATTTGGAAGAATTCCGTAGACTTATATTTAGGCTTAAAGTCGATTTTTTTGTACATACACATTTAGCAATCGATACCGAAATGCTTCAAATCATTAGTTAAACATATTTAAGTTACTTAACCCTCTTTTTCTTACTGAAGTCTGCAATAGCCTTAACGGCATAACGGCAGTGCATTTAGAAGAATTACGTAATCTTATATTTAGGTATGAATTCGATTTTCTTGTACATACTCATTTAGCAATCGATATCGAAATGCTTCAAATCATTAGTTTAACATATTTAAGTTAAATAACCTTCTTTAACCTACGGAAAGTGACATGAAGCCATGGTGGCATAACGGCGGTGCATGTAGAATAATTCCGTAATTTTATATTTAGGTATAAAATCGATTTGTTCTATAAACACATTTAGCAATCGATATCGAAATGCTTGAGATCATTAGTTTAACATATTTAAGTTAATTCACCCTATTTATCTTCCTGAAGTTTACCTAAAGCCTTAACGGCATAACGGCAGTGCATTTAGAAGAATTCCGTAATCTAATATTTAGGTAAAAAGTCGATTTTCTTGTATATACTCACTTAGCAATCGATATCGAAATGCTTCAAATCATTATTTTAACATATTTAAGTTAATAAGGCTTCTTGAACGCACTGAAGTTAACATAAAGCCATGGCGGTATAACGGCAGTGTATGTAGAAGAATTCCGTAATCATATGTTTAGGTATAAATTCGATTTTGTTGTATTTACACATTTAGCAGTCGATATCGCAATGCTTTAAACCATTAGTTTATCATATTTAAAATAATTAACCATCTTTTACGTATTGTAGTTGATACAAACCATGGCGGCATAACGACAGTACATTTGGGAAGAATTCCGTAATCTTATATTTAGGTATATGTAAAGTCGATTTTCTTGTACATACACATTAAGTAATCGATATCGAAATGCTTCAAATCATTAGTTTAACATATTAAAGTTAATAAACCTTCTTTAACGAACAGAAGTTAACACAAAGCCATAACGGCATAACTGCAGTGCATTTAGAAGAACTCCGTAATCTCATATTAAGGTATAAAGTCGATTTTCTTGTATATACATACTTAGCAATCGATATCGAAATGCTTCAAATAATCATTTAAACATATTTAAGTTACTTAACCCTCTTTTTCTTACTGAAGTCTGCAAAAGACAATTCCATAATCTTATATTTAGGTATAAAGTCGATTTTCTTGTATATACACATTTAGCAATCGATGCCGATATTCTTCACATCATAAGTTTAACAGATTTAAGTTAATTAATCCTCTTTATCTTACTGAAGTCTACAAAAGCCTTAACGGCATAACGGCAGTGCATTTGGAAGAGTTCCGTAATCTAATATTTAGGTATAAAGTCGATTTCGTTCAATATACACATTTAAAAATCTATATCGAAATGCTTCAAATCAATAGTTTAACATAAACCTTTCTTTAACGCACTGAAGTCTACATAAAGCCTTAACGGTATAACTGCACTGCATTTAGAAGAATTCCGTTATCTTATATTTAGGTATAAATTCGACTTTCTTGTATATACTCATTTAGCAAGCGATATCAAAATGCTTCAAAATATTAGTTTAACTTTTTTAAGTTAGTTAACCTTCTTTAACGAATTGAAGTTGACATAAAGCCATGGCGACATAACGACAGTACATTTGAAGAATTCCGTAATCTTATATTTAGGTATAAAGTCGATTTTCTTGTATATACACATTTAGCAATCGATATCGAAATGCTTCAAATCATTAGTTTAACATATTTAAGTTAATAAACCTTCTTTAACTCACTGAAGTCTACATAAAGCCTTAACGGCATAACGGCAGAGCATTTAGAAAAATTATGTTATCTTATATTTAGGTATAAATTCGATTTTCTTGTATATACACATTTAGTAATCGATATCGAAATGCTTCAAATCATTAGTTTAACATATTTAAGTTAATAAACCTTCTTAGGGCACTAAAGTCTACATAAGGCCCTAATGGCATAACGGCAGTGCATTTAGAAGAATTCCATAATGTTATAATTTTATATTTAGGTATAAAGTCGATTTTCTTGTATTTACATATTTAGCAATCGATATCGAAATGCTTCAAACAATTAGCTTATCATATTTAAATAATTAACCTTCTTTACAGAAGCCATAAGTATATTTGGGTAATTTCCGTAATCTTTTATTTAGGTATAAAGTCGATTTTCTAGTATATACACATTTAGCAATCGATATCGAAATGCTTCAAGATCATTAGTTTAACATATTTAAGTTAATAAACCTTCTTTAACGAACAGAAGTTAACACAAAGCCATAATTGCATAACGGCAGTGCATTTAGAAGAATTCCGTAATCTTATATTTAGGTATAAAGTCGATTTTCTTGTATATACACATTTAGCAATCGATATCGAAATGCCTCAAATCATTAGTTTAACATATTTAAGTTAATTAACCCTCTTTATCTTACTGAAGTCTACAAACACTTTAACGGAATAACGGCAAAGCATTTAGAAGAATTACGTAATCTTATATTTAGGTATAAAGTCGATTTTCTTGTATATACACATTTAGCTATCGATATCGAAATGCTTCAAATCATTAGTTTAAGATATTTAAGTTAAATATCCTTCTATAACATATTGAAGTTGATATAAAGCAATGGCGGCATAACGACATTACATTTGGAAGTATTCCGTAATTTTATATTTAGGTATAAAGTCGATTTTCTTTTATATACACATTTAGATATCGATATCTAAATGCTTCAAATCATTATTTTAACATATTTAAGTTAATTAACCTTTTTTTAACGTATTGGAAAGGATATAATGCCATGGTGGTATAACGACAGTATATTTGGAAGAATTCCGTGATCTTATATTTAGGTATAAATTCGATTTTCTTGTATATATGCATTAAGCAATCGAAATGCTTCAAATAACTGGTTTAACATATTTAAGTTAATAAGCCTTCTTAAACGAACTGAAGTTAACATAAAGCCATATCGGAATAACGGCAGTGCATTTGGAAGAACTCCGTAATCTTATATTTAGGTATAAAGTCGATTTTGTTGTGTATATGCATTTAGCAATCGATTTCGAAATCTTCAAATCATTAGTTTAACATATTTAAGTTAATAAAGCTTCTTT
The DNA here is from genome assembly GCA_027475135.1 of Bactrocera correcta. Lineage (NCBI taxonomy): Eukaryota > Metazoa > Arthropoda > Insecta > Diptera > Tephritidae > Bactrocera > Bactrocera correcta. Next base: position 18,515 of record JAPZAG010001362.1, on the reverse strand, counting down.
AACGCACTGAAGTTAACATAAAGCCATGGCGGCATAACGGCAGTGCATTTAGAAGAATTCCGTAAGCTTATATTTAGGTATAAAGTCGATTTTGTTGTATATACACATTTAGCAATCGATATCGAAATGCTTCAAATCATTAGTTTAACATATTTAAGGTAATTATCCTTCTATAACATATTGAAGTTGATATAAAGCCATGGCGGCATAACGACAGTACATTTGGAAGAATTCCGTAATCTTATATTTAGGTAGAAAGTCGATTTTCTTGTATATATGCATTAAGCAATCGATTTCGAAATGCTTCAAATAACTAGTGTAACATATCTCAGTTAATAAACCTTCTGAAGTTAACATAAAGCCATAACGGCATAACGGCAGTGCATTTAGAAGAATTCCGTAGGCTTATATTTAGGTATAAAGTCGATTTTGGTTTATATACACATTTAGCAATCGATATCGAAATGCTTCAAATCATTAGTTTAACATATTTAAGTTAATTCTTCTTCTTCTTGCTTCTATAACATATTGAAGTTGATATAAAGCAATGGCGGCATAACGACAGTACATTTGGGAGAATTCCGTAATTTTATATTTAGGTATAAAGGTCGATTTTCTTGTATATACTCATTTAGCAATCGATATCGAAATGCCTCAAATCATTAGTTTAACATATTTAAGTTAATAAACCTTCTTTAGCCAACTGAAGTTGGCATAAATCCATGGTGGTATAACGACAGTATATTTGGAAGAATTCCGTGATCTTATATTTAGGTATAAAGTCGATTTTCTTGTATATATGCATTAAGCAATCGATTTCGAAATGCTTCAAATAACTAGTGTAACATATCTAAGTTAATAAATCTTCTGAAGTTAACATAAAGTCATAACGGTATAACGGCAGTGCATTTGGAAGAATTCCGTAATCTTATATTTAGGTATAAAGTCGATTTTCTTGTATATACTCATTTAGCAATCGATATCGAAATGCCTCAAATCATTAGTTTAACATATTTAAGTTAATAAACCTTCTTTAGCCAACTGAAGTTGGCATAAATCCATGGCGGCATAACGGCAGTGTATTTAGAATAATTCCGTAATCTTATATTTAGGTATTAAGTCGATTTTCTTGTATATACGCATTTAGCAATCGATATCGAAGTGCTTCAAATCATTAGTTTAACATATTTAAGTTAACAGACATACTTTAACGAACTGAAGTTGACATAAAGCCATAACGGCATAACGGCAGTGCATGTAGAAGAATTCCGTTATCATATATTTAGGTATAAAGTCGATTTTCTTGTATATACACATTTAGTAATCGATATCGAAATGCCTCAAATCATTAGTTTAACATATTTAAGTTAATTAACCCTCTTTATCTTACTGAAGTCTACAAACGCCTTAACGGCATAACGGCAAAATATTTAGAAGAATTACGTAAACTTGTATATAGGTATAAAGTCGATTTTCTTGTATATACTCATTTAGCAATCGATATCGAAATGCTTCAAATCATTAGTTTAAAATATTTAAGTTAACAAACCTACTTTAACGCACTGAAGTTAACACAAAGCCTTGGCGGCATAACGCAGCGCATGTAGAAAAAATCCGTAATCTTATATTTAGGTATAAATTCGATTTTTTTGTATATACACATTTAGCAATCGATATCTAAATGTTTCAAATCATTAGTTTAACATATTTAAGTTAATTAACCTTTTTTAACGTATTAAAGTTGATATAAAGCCATGGCGGCATAACGACAGTACATTTGGAAGAATTCCGTAATTTTATATTTAGGTATAAAGTCGATTTTCGTGTATATATGCATTAAGCAATCGATATCGAAATGCTTCAAATAACTGGTTTAACAGGTTTAAGTTAATTAACCATCTTTAACGTATTGAAGGTGAAATAAAGCCATGGCGCCATATTGACAGTGATTTGAAGAATTCCGTAATCTTATATTTAGGTGTAAAGTCGATTTCCTTGTATATGTGCATTAGAAATCGATATCGAAATGCTTCAAATCATTAGTTTAACATATTTAGGTTAACAAACATACTTTAACGAACTGAAGTTGACATAAAGCCATGGCGGAATAACGGCAGTGCATTTGGAAGAATTCCGTTATCCTATGTTTAGGTATAAAGTCAAGTTTCTTGTATTTGCACATTTAGCAATCGATATCGAAATGCCCCAAATCATTAGTTTAACATATTTAAGTTAATTAACCCTCTTTATCTTACTAAAGTCTACAAAAGCCTTAACAGCATAACGGCAGTGCATTTGGAAGAATTCCCTAACCTTATATTTAGGTATAAAGTCGATTTTCGTGTATATATGCATTAAGCAATCGATATCGAAATGCTTCAAATAACTGGTTTAACAGGTTTAAGTTAATTAACCATCTTTAACGTATTGAAGGTAAAATAGAGCCATGGCGCCATAATGACAGTGATTTGAAGAATTCCGTAATCTTATATTTAGGTGTAAAGTCGATTTCCTTGTATATGTGCATTTAGAAATCGATATCGAAATGCTTCAAATCATTAGTTTAACATATTTAAGTTAACAAACATACTTTAACGAACTGAAGTTGACATAAAGCCATAACGGCATAACGGCAGTGCATGTAGAAGAATTCCGTTATCATATATTTAGGTATAAAGTCGATTTTCTTGTATATACACATTTAGTAATCGATATCGAAATGCCTCAAATCATTAGTTTAACATATTTAAGTTAATTAACCCTCTTTATCTTACTGAAGTCTACAAACGCCTTAACGGCATAACGGCAAAACGTTTAGAAGAATTACGTAAACTTGTATATAGGTATAAAGTCGATTTTCTTGTATATACTCATTTAGCAATCCATATCGAAATGCTTCAAATCATTAGTTTAACATATTTAAGTTAAATTACCTTCTTTAACCTACCGAAGGTGACATGAAGCCATGGCGGCATAACGGCAGTGCATGTAGAAGAATTCCGTAATATTATATTTTGGTATAAAATCGATTTTGTTGTATATACACATTTAGCAATTGATTTCGAAATGCTTCAAATCATTAGTTTAACATATTTAAGTTAATTAACCCTCTTTATCTTACTAAAGTCTACAAAAGCCTTAACAGCATAACGGCAGTGCATTTGGAAGAATTCCCTAACCTTATATTTAGGTATAAAGTCGATTTTCTTCTATATACTCATTTAGCAATCGATATCGAAATGCCTCAAATCATTAGTTTAACATATTTAAGTTAATAAACCTTCTTTAGCCAACTGAAGTTGGCATAAATCCATGGCGGCATAACGGCAGCGCATTTAGAATAATTCCGTAATCTTATATTTAAGTATTAAGTCGATTTTCTTGTATATACGCATTTAGCAATCGATATCGAAGTGCTTCAAATCATTAGTTTAACATATTTAAGTTAATAAAGCTTCTTTAACGTATTGAAGGTGATATAAGGCCATGGCGACATAACGACAGTACATTTGGAAGAATTCCGTAATCTTATATTTAGATATTAAGTTGATTTCCTTATATATACACATTTAGCAATCGATATCGAAATGCCTCAAATCATTAGTTTAACATATTTAAGTTAATTAACCCTCTTTATCTTACTGAAGTCTACAAACGCCTTAACGGCATAACGGCAAAGCATTTAGAAGAATTACGTAATCTTATATTTGGGTATAAAGTCGATTTTCTTGTATATACTCATTTAGCGATCGATATGGAAGTGCTTCAAATCATTAGTTTAAAATATTTAAGTTAAAAAAACCTACTTTAACGCACTGAGGTTAACATAAAGCCATAACTACATAACGGCAGTGCATTTAGAAGCATTCCGTAATCTTATATTTAGCTATAAAGTCGATTTTCTTGTATATACACATTATGATATCGATATCGAAATGCCCCAAATCATTAGTTTAACACATTTAAGTAAATTAACCTTCTTTATCTTACTGAAGTTTACATAAAGCCATAACGGTATAACGTCAGTGCATTTGAAGAATTCCGTAATCTTATATATAGGTATAAAGTCGATTTTCTTGTATATACACATTTAGCAATCGATATCGAAATGCCCCAAATCATTAGTTTAACATATTTAAGTTAATTAACCTTCTTTAACTAACTGAAGTTGATATAAAGCCATAACGGTATAACGGCAGTGCATATAGAAGAAATCCGTAATCTTATATTTAGGTATTAAGTCGATTTTGTTGTATATATGCATTTAGCAATCGATTTCGAAAATCTTCAAGTCATTAGTTTAACATATTTAAGTTAATAAAGCTTCTTTAACGTATTGAAGATGATATAAAGCCATGGCGACGTAACGACAGTACATTTGGAAGAATTCCGTAATTTTATATTTAGATACAGGGTAGGCCATTTAAAGTTGACCCATCTGGCAACGCTGTAACTTTTAACAGCGCTGACAAATCGGCTAATGTCATACCGCGTTAGAAGCGTCATTCGAAGACAATTTATACCATGGAACAGTACACTCCAAAAGAACGCGCTGAAATTGTTCAGCTTTATATTCAAAATAACTTTTCAATTGTTTTAACTCAACGTGCGTTTCGCAAAAAAAATAAAGTGAAAAGTGCTCCAGTTAAGAACACAATTAAGTCTTTATACGCAAAATTTGTGAACACCGGTATTCTCAGTAATGCCAGTCATGCATCCAGACAACGCACAAGACGTTCTGATGAAAATATCGAAGCTGTACGAGCCAGTATTGAGGAGACTCCATCGACATCGAGTTATCGCCGCTCTCAGGAATTAGACATCTCTCGCACCACTCTCCGACGCATAATTCATAAAGATTTGAAGATGTTTCCATATAAAATTCAAATGGCACAAAAACTAAACCCAGCTGATTATCCGCGACGCATTAATTTTGGCAAATGGGCCATCGAAATGGCTGAAAACGAACTTGACTTTTGGCGAAAACTCATCATGTCAGACGAGGCACATTTCTCGTTGAATGGAGGCGTAAACAAGCAAAATTGCCGATTTTATGCCACCGAAAATCCTCAATTAATTGAAGAACAGCCTCTTTACGACCAAAAAGTAACAGTTTGGTGCGGTGTTTGCGTGAATATGATCATCGGACCGTATTTTTTCGAAGACGATGATGGAGCCACGACAACAGTCAATGGTGAGCGTTATCGAGCCATGATAACGGATTTTGTGATACCCATTATTCGCGAAAATGACATGGATAACTTCTGGTTTCAACAGGACGGGGCTACATGCCATACAGCTCGACCAACAATCAATTTATTGCGACCATTTTTCCCCGGGCGATTGATATCGAAAAATGGTGATGTTGACTGGCCACCGAGATCACCAGATTTGACGCCACCAGACTTTTATTTGGGGGGTTATTTGAAATCCAAGGTATACGCTAATAAGCCAAAGACCTTAGCTCAACTGAAAGCCAACATTCGACGTGAAACAGCCGCCATATCATCCGAAACATTGGCCAAAGTCATGGAAAATGTCGAAAAAAGAGTGCATTTAGCTGTCAAAGCTAAAGGTGCCCATTTACGCGATCTAATTTTTAAATATTAGCTGAAACAAATTCCCTTGGACCTAAATAAATTATTTTTGAAATGAACAAAAAACATTGTTTTCTTTTGTTCTTTTTTTTTAGAAACAAATGGGTCAACTTTAAATGGCCTACCCTGTATTTAGCAATCGATAGCGAAATGCCTCAAATCATTGGTTTAACATATTTAAGTTAATTTACCATCTTTAACGTATTGAAGGTGAAATAAAGCCATGGCGCCATAACGACAGTAATTTGGAAGAATTCCGTAATCTTATATTTAGGTATAATCGATTTTCTTGTATATACACATTTAGCAACCGATATCGAAATGCTTCAAATAACAGGTTAAGGATATTTAGGTTAATTTAGAAGAATTCCGTAATCTTATATTTAGGTATAAAGTCGATTTTGTTGTATATACACATTTAGCAACCGATATCGAAATGCTTCAAATAACAGGTTAAGGATATTTAGGTTAATTTACCTTTTTTATCTTACTGAAGTTTACATAAAGACATAGCGGCATAAGGGCAGTATGTTTGGGTGAATTCCGTAATCTTATATTTAGGTATAAAATCGGTTTTCTTGTATATACACATTTAGCAATCGATATAGAAAAGCTTCAGCTCATTAGTTTATCATATTTAAGTTAATATACCTTCTTTAACGATCTGCAGTGGGCATACAGCCATGGAGGCATAACGGCAGTGCATGTAGAAGAATTCCAAAATCTTATATTTAGGTATAAAGTCGATTTTCTTGTATATACACATTTAGCAAGCGATATTGAAATGCTTTAAATCATTAGTTTAACATATTTAAGTTTATAAACATTTTTTAGCTTACTGAAGTCTACATAAAGCCTTAACGGTATAACGGCAGTGCATTTAGAAGAATTCCGTTATCTTATATTTAGGTATAAAGTCGATTTTCTTGTATATACACATTTAGCAATCGATAGCGAAATGCTTCGAGTCATTAGTTTAACATATTTAAGTTAATTAACCTTCTTTAACGATCTGAATTTGGCATAAAGCCACGACGGCATTACGGCAGTGCATGTAGAAGAATTCCGTTATCTTTTATTTAGGTATAAAGTCGATTTTCTTTTATATACACAATTAGATATCGATATCGAAATGCTTCAAATCATTAGTTTAATATATTAATTTAATAAACATTTTTTAGCTTACTGAAGTTTACATAAAGCCATAACGGTATAACGGCAGTGCACTTGGAAGAATTCCGTTATCTTATATTTAAAGATAATTCGATTTTCTTGTATATACACATTTTGCAAGCGATATCGATATGCTTCAAATCAATAGTTTAACAAATTTAAGTTAATTAACCTTATTTTTCCTACTGAAGTTCACACAAAGCCATAACGGTATAACGGCAGTGCATTTAGAAGAATTCCGTAATCTTATATTTAGGTATAAAGTCGTTTTTGTTGTATATACACATTTAGCGATCGATATCGAGATGCTTCAACTCATTAGCTTAACATGTTTAAGTTAATAAACCTCCTTTAACGATCTGAATTTGGCATATAGCCACGGCGGTATTACGGCAGTGCATGTAGAAGAATTCCGTAATCTTTTATTTAGGTATAAAGTCGATTTTCTTTTATATACGCATTAAGATATCGATATCGAAATGCTTCAAATCATCAGTTTAACATATTTAAGTTAATTAACCTTCTTTAACGTATTGAAGTTGATATAGAGCCATTGCGGCATAACGGCAGTGCATGTAGAAGAATGCCGTTATCTTATATTTAGGTATAAAGTCGATTTTCTTGTATATACACATTTAGCAAGCGATATCGAAATGCTTCAAATCATTAGTTTAACATATTTAAGTTAATTAACCTTCTTTAACGTTTTAAAAGTTGATATAAAGACATGGCGGCATAACGGCAGTGCATTTGGAAGAATTCCGTTATCTTATATTTAGGTATAAAGTCGATTTTCTTGTATATACACATTTAGCAAGCGATTTCGAAATGCTTAGAATCATAAGTGTAACACATTTAAGCTAATTAACCTTCTTTAACGTATTGAAGTTGATATAGAGCCATTGCGGCATAACGGCAGTGCATGTAGAAGAATTCCGTTATCTTATATTAAGGTATAAAGTCGATTTTTTTGTATATACACATTTAGCAAGCGTTATCGAAATGCTTCAACTCATTATCTTAACATATTTAAGTTAATAAACCTTCTTTAACGATCTGAAGTGGGCATATAGCCACGGCGGCATTACGGCGGTGCAGGTAGAAGAATTCCGTAATCTTTTATTTAGGTATAAAGTCGATTTTCTTTTATATACACATTTAGTTATCGATATCGAAATGCTTCAAATCATTAGTTTAACATATTAAGTTAATAAACATTTTTTAGCTTACTGAAGTCTACATAAAGCCTTAACGGTATAACGGCAGTGCATGTAGAAGAATTCCGTTGTCTTATATTTAGGTATAAAGTCGATTTTCTTGTATATACACATTTAGCAAGCGATATCAAAATGCTTCAAATCATTAGTTTAATATATTTAAGTTAATTAACCTTCTTTAACGTATTCAAGTTTATATAAAGCCATGGCGGCATAACGGCAGTGCATTTAGAAGAATTCCGTAATCTTGTATTTAGGTATTAAGTCGATTTTCGAGTATATACACATTAAGCAAGCGATAGCGAAATGCTTCAAATCATTAGTTTAACATATTTAAGTTAATTAACCTTCTTTAACGTATTGAAGTTGATATAAAGCCATGGCGGCATAACGGCAATGCATTTAGAAGAATTCCGTAATCTTATGTTTAGGTATAAAGTCGATTTTCTTGTATATACACATTTAGCTATCGATATCGAAATGCTTCAAATCATTAGTTTAACATATTTAAGTTAATAAACGTTCTTTAACGCACTGAAGTCTACATAAAGCGTTAACGGTGTAACTGCAGTGCATTCAGAAGAATTCCGTAATTTTCTATTTAGGTATAAAGTTGATTTTCTTGTATTTACATATTTAGGAATCGATATCGAAATGCCTCAAATCATTAGATAAACATATTTAAGTTAATTAACCCTCTCTCTCTTACTGAAGTCTACATAAAGCCTTAACGGCATAACGGCAGTGAATCCGTTATCTTATATTTAGGTATAAATTCGATTTTCTTGTATATACACATTTAGCAATCGATATCGAGATGCTTCAACTCATTAGTTTAACATATTTAAGTTAATTAACCTTTTTTAACGATCTGAATTTGGCATATAGCCACGGCGGCATTACGGCAGTGCATATAGAAGAATTCCGTTATCTTATATTTAGGCATAAAGTCAAATTTCTTGTATTTACACATTTATCAATCGATATCGAAATGCTTGAAATCATTAGTTTAACATTTTAAATTAATAAACATTTTTTAGCTTACTGAAGTTTACATAAGGCGTTTACGGTATAACGGCAGTGCACTTGGAAGAATTCCCTTATTTTATATTTAGGTATAATTCGATTTTCTTGTATATACACATTTAGCAAGCGATATTGAAATGCTTTAAATCATTAGTTTAACATATTTAAGTTAGTTAACCTTCTTTATCCTACTGAAGTTTACATAGAGCCATAACGGTATAACGGCAGTGCACTTGGAAGAATTTCGTTATCTTATATTTAGGTATAAAGTCGATTTTCTTGTATATACACATTTAGCAAGCGATTTTGAAATGCTTTAAATCATTAGTTTAACATATTTAAGTTAGTTAACCTTCTTTATCCTACTGAAGTTTACATAGAGCCATAACGGTATAACGGCAGTGCACTTGGAAGAATTCCGTAATCTTATATTTAGGTATAAAGTCGATTTTGTTGTATATACATATTTAGCAATAGATATCGAGATGCTTCAACTCATAAGCTTAACATATTTAAGTTAATAAACCTTCTTTAACGATCTGAATTTGGCATATAGCCACGGCGGTATTACGGCAGTGCATGTAGAAGAATTCCGTTATCTTTTATTTAGGTATAAAGTCGATTTTCTTTTATATACACATTATGATATCGATATCGAAATGTTTCAAATCATTAGTTTAACATATTTATGTTTATAAACATTTTTTAGCTTACTGAAGTCTACATAAAGCCTTAACGGTATAACGGCAGTTTATTTAGAAGAATTCCGTTATCTTATATTTAGGTATAAAGTCGATTTTGTTGTATATACACATTTAGCAATCGATAACGAAATGCTTCAAGTCATTAGTTTAACATATTTAAGTTAATTAACCTTCTTCAACGATCTGAATTTGGCATATAGCCAAGGCGGCATTACGGCAGTGCATGTAGAAGAATTCCGTAATCTTTTATTTAGGTATAACGTCGATTTTCTTTTATATACACAATTAGATATCGATATCGAAATGCTTCAAATCATTAGTTTAACATATTAAGTTAATAAACATTTTTTAGCTTAATGAAGTTTACATAAAGCCATAACGGTATAACGGCAGTGCATGTAGAAGAATTCCGTTATCTTATATTTAGGTATAAAGTCGATTTTCTTGTATATACACATTTGGCAAGCGATATCGAAATGCTTCAACTCATTATCTTAATATATTTAAGTTAATAAACCTTCTTTAACGATCTGAAGTTTGCATATAGCCACGGCGGCATTACGGCAGTGCATGTAGAAGAATCCCGTAATCTTTTATTTAGGTATCAAGTCGATTTTCTTGTATATACACATTTAGCAATCGATATCGAAGTGCCTCAATACATTAGTTTAACATATTTAAGTTAATTAACCCTCTTTATCCTACTGAAGTCTACAAACGCCTTAACGGCATAACGGCAAAGCATTTAGAAGTATTCCGTAATCTTATATTTAGGTAAAAAGTCGTTTTTCTTGTTTATACATATTTAGATATCGATAACGAAATGCTTCAAATCCTTAGTTTAACATATTAAGTTAATAAACACTTTTTAGCTTACTGAAGTCTACATAAAGCCTTAACGGTATAACGGCAGTGCATGTAGAAGAATTCCGTTATCTTATATTTAGGTATAAAGTCGATTTTCTTGTATATACACGTTTAGCAAGCGATATCGAAATGCTTCAAATCATTAGTTTAATATATTTAAGTTAATTAACCTTATTTAACGTATTGAAGTTTATATAAAGCCATGGCGGCATAACGACAGTGCATTTAGAAGAATTCTGTAATCTTGTATTTAGGTATAAAGTCGATTTTCGAGTATATACACATTTAGCAAGCAATATCGAAATGCTTCAAATCATTAGTTTAACATATTTAAGTTAATTACCCTTCTGTAACGTATTGAAGTTGATATAAAGCCATGGCGGCATAACGGCAGTGCATTTAGTAGAATTCCGTAATCTTATATTTAGGTATGTAGTCGATTTTCTTGTAAATACACATTTAGCAATCGATATCGAAATGCTTCAAATCATTAGTTCAACATATTAAAGTTAATAAACGTTCTTTAACGCACTGAAGTCTACATAAAGCTTTAACGGTGTAACTGCAGTGCATTCAGAAGAATTCCGTAATTTTCTCTTTAGGTATAAAGTTGATTTTCTTGTATTTGCATATTTAGGAATCGATATCGAAATGCCTCAAATCATTATATTAACATATTTAAGTTAATTAACCCTCTCTCTCTTACTGAAGTCTACATAAAGCCTTAACGGCATAACGGCAGTGCATTTAGAAGAATTCCGTTATCTTATATTTAGGTATAAATTCGATTTTCTTGTATATACACATATAGCAAGCGATATCGAATTGCTTCAAATCATTAGTTTAACATATTTAAGTTAATTAACCTTCTTTATCTTACTGAAGTTTACATAAAGCCATAACGGTATAACGGCAGTGCATTTGGAAGAATTCCGTAATCTTGTATTAAAGGTATAAAGTCGATTTTGTTGTATATACACATTTAACAATCGATAACGAATTGCTTCAAATCATCAGTTTAACATATTTAAGCTAATTAACCTTCTTTATCTTACTGAAGTTTACATAAAGCCATAACGGTATAACGGCAGTGCATTTAGAAGAATTCCGTAATCTTATATTTAGGTATAAAGTCGATTTTCTTTTATATACACATTTAGCAATCGATAACGAAATGCTTCAAATCATTAGTTTAACATATTAAGTTAATAAACATTTTTTAGCTTACTGAAGTCTACATAAAGCCTTAACGGTATAACGGCAGTGCATGTAGAAGAATTCCGTCATCTTATATTTAGGTATAAAGTCGATTTTCTTGTATATACACATTAAGCAATCGATATCGAGATGCTTTAACTCATTAGTTTAACATATTTATTTTAATAAACTTCCTTTAACGATCTGAAGTTGGCATATAGCCTAGGCGGCATAGCGGCAGTGCATTTAGAAGAATTCCGTAATCTTATATTTAGGTATAAAGTCGATTTTGATGTATATACACATTTAGCAAGCGATATCGAAATGCTTCAACTCATTAGTTTAACATATTTAAGTTAATAAACCTTCTTTAACGTGTTGAAGTTGATATAAAGCCATGGCGGCATAACGGCAGTGCATTTAGAAGAATTACGTAATCTTATACTTAGGTATGAAGTCGATTTTCTTGTATATAAACATTTAGCAATCGATATCGAAATGCTTCAACTCATTAGTTCAACATATTTAAGTTAATAAACCTTCTTTAACGAGCTGAAGTTGGCATAAAGCCATGGCGGCATAACGGCAGTGCATGTAGAACAATTCCGTAATCTTATATGTAGGTATAAAGTCGGTTTTCTTGTATACTCACATTTAGCAATCGATATCGAAATGCTTCAAATCATTAGTTTAACATATTTATGTTAATTAACTTCTTTACCTTACTGAAGTTGATATAAAGCCATGGCGGCATAATGACAGTACATTTGGAAGAATTTCGTTATCTTATATTTAGGTATAAAGTCGATTTTGTTGTATATACACATTTAGCAATCGATATCGAAATGCTTCAAATCATTAGTTTAACATATTTAAGTTAATTAACCTTCTTTAACGTAATGAAGATGATATAAAGCCATGGCGGCATAACGACAGTGAATTTAGAAGAATTCCGTAATCTTATATTTAGGTATAAAGTCGATTTTCTTTTATATACACATTTAGATATCGATATCGAAATGCTTCAAATCATTAGTTTAACATATTAAGTTAATAAACATTTTTTAGCTTACGGAAGTCTACATAAAGCCTTAACGGTATAACGGCAGTGCATTTAGAAGAATCCCGTTATCTTATATATAGGTATAAATTCGATTTTCTTGTATATACACATTTAGCAAGCGATATCGAAATGCTTCAAATCATTAGTTTAACATATTTAAGTTAATTAACCTTCTTTAACGTATTGAAGTTGATATAAAGCCATGGCGGCATAACGGCAGTGCATTTAGAAGAATTCCGTAATCTTATATTTAGGTATAAAGTCGATTTTCTCGTATATACACATTTAGCAAGCGATATCGAAATGCTTCAAATCATTAGTTTAACATATTTAAGTTAATTAACGTTCTTTAACGTATTGAAAATGATATAAAGCCATGGCGGCAGAACGGCAGTGCATATAGAAGAATTCCGTAATCTTATATTTAGGTATAAAGTCGATTTTGTTGTATATACACATTGAGCAAGCGATATCGAAATGCTTCAACTCATTAGTTTAACATATTTAAGTTAATAAACCTTCTTTAACGAACTGAAGTTTGCATAAAGCCATGGCGGCATAACGGCAGTGCATTTAGAAGAATTCCGTAATGTTATAATTTTATATTTAGGTATAAAGTCGATTTTCTTGTATATACACAGTTAGCAAGCGATATCGAAATGCTTCAAATCATTAGTTTAATATATTTAAGTTAATTAACCTTCTTTAACGTATTGAAGTTGATATAAAGCCAGGGCGGCATAACGGCAGTATATTTATATGAATTCCGTTATCTTATATTTAGGTATAAAGTCGATTTTCTTGTATATAAACATTTAGCAAGCGATATCGAAATGCTTCAAAACATTAGTTTAACATATTTAAGTTAATTAATCTTCTTTAACGTATTGAAGTTGATATAAAGCCATGGCGGCATAACGGCACTGCATTTAGAAGAATTCCGTAATCTTATATTTAGGTTTAAAGTCGATTTTGTTGTATATACACATTTAGCAATAGATATCGGGATGCTTCAACTCATAAGCTTAACATATTTAACTTAATAAACCTTCTGTAACGATCTGAATTTGGCATATAGCCACGGCGGTATTATGGCAGTGCATGTAGAAGGATTCCGTAATCTTGTATTTAGGTATAAAGTCGATTTTCTTTTATATACACATTATGATATCGATATCGAAATGTTTCAAATCATTAGTTTAACATATTTAAGTTTATAAACATATTTTTAGCATACTTAAGTCTACATTTAGAAGAATTCCGTTATCTTATATTTAGGTATAAAGTCGATTTTGTTGTATATACACATTTAGCAATCGATAACGAAATGCTTCAAGTCATTAATTTAACATAGTTAAGTTAATTAACCTTCTTCAACGATCTGAATTTGGCATATAGCCACGGCGCCATTACGGCAGTGCATGTAGAAGAATTCCGTAATCTTTTGTTTAGGTATAAAGTCGATTTTCTTTTATATACACAATTAGATATCGATATAGAAATGCTTCAAATCATTAGTTTAACATATTAAGTTAATAAACATTTTTTAGCTTACTGAAGTTTACATAAAGCCTTAACGGTATAACGACAGTGCATTTAGAAGAATTACGTAATCTTATATTTAGTTATAAAGTCGATTTTCTTGTATATACGCATTTAGCAATCGATATCGAAAAGCTTCAAATAACTGGTTTAGCATATTTAAGTAAATTAACCTTCTTTAGGGTACTGAAATTTATATAATGCCATAACGGCATAACGGGAGTGTATTTCGTTGAATTCCGTAATCTTATATTTAGGTATAAAGTCGACTTTCTTGTATTTACACATAAGCAATCGATATCGATATGCTTCAACTCATTAGTTTAACATATTTAAGTTAATTAATCTTCTTTAACGTAATGAAGGTGATATAAAGCCATAACGGCATAAAAGCAGTGTATTTCGATGAATTCCGTAATCTTATATTTAGGTATAAAATCGACTTTCTTGTATATAATCATTTAGCAATCTATATCGAAAGGCTTCAAATCATTAGTTTAATATATTTAAGTTAATAAAGCTTATTTAACGCACTGAAGTTAACACAAAGCCATGGCGGCATAACGGCAGTGTATGTAGAAAAATTCCGTAATCTTATATTTAGGTATAAAGTCGATTTTCTTGTATATATACATATAGCAATCGATATCGAAATGCTTCAAGTCATTAGTTTAAAATATCTAAATTCATAAACCTTCTTTAACGAACTGAAGTTGGCATAAAGCAATGGCGGCATAACGGCAGTGCATTTAGAAGAATTCCGTAATCTTATATTTAGGTATAAAGTCGATTTTGTTGTTTATACGCATTAAGCAATCGATATCGAAATGCTTCAGATAACTGGTTTAACATATTTAAGTTAATAAACCTTCTTTAACGAACTGAAGTTAACATAAAGCCATAACGGCAGTGCATTTAGAAGAATTCCGTTATCTTATATTTAGGTATAAAGTCGATTTTTTTGTGTATATGCATTTAGCAATCGATATCGAAATGCTTCAAATCATTAGTTTAACATATTTAAGTTAATAAACCTTCTTTAACGAACGGAAGTTGGCATAAAGCCATGACGGCATAACGGCAGTGCATGTAGAAGAATTCCGTTATCTTATATTTAGGTATAAAGTCGATTTTGTTGTATATACACATTTAGCAATCGATAACGAAATGCTTCAAATCATTAGTTTAACATATTTAAGTTAATAAACCTTCTTTAACGAACGGAAGTTGGCATAAAGCCATGGCGGCATAACGGCAGTGTATGTAGAAAAATTCCGTAATCTTATATTAAGGTATAAAGTCGATTTTCTCGTATATACACATTTAGCAAGCGATATCGAAATGCTTCAAATCATTAGTTTAACATATTTAAGTTAATTAACGTTCTTTAACGTATTGAAAATGATATAAAGCCATGGCGGCAGAACGGCAGTGCATATAGAAGAATTCCGTAATCTTATATTTAGGTATAAAGTCGATTTTGTTGTATATACACATTGAGCAAGCGATATCGAAATGCTTCAACTCATTAGTTTAACATATTAAGTTAATAAACATTTTTTAGCTTACTGAAGTCTACATAAAGCCTTAACGGTATAACGGCAGTGCATTTAGAAGAATTCCGTAATGTTATAATTTTATATTTAGGTATAAAGTCGATTTTCTTGTATTTACACATTTAGCAATCGATATCGAAATGCTCCAAACCATTAGTTTAACATATTTAAGTTAATAAACCTTCTTTAACGAACGGAAGTTGGCATAAAGCCATGGCGGCATAACGACAGTATATGTGGAAGAATTCCGTAATCTTATATTTAGGTATATAGTCGATTTTCTTGTATTTACACATATAGCAATCGATATCGAAAATCTTCAAATAATTAGTTTAACATATTTAAGTTAATTAACCTTCTTTAACATAATGAAGGTAATATAAAGCCATGGCGGCATAACGACAGTGCATTTAGAAGAATTCCGTAATCTTATATTTAGGTATAAAGTCGATTTTCTTGTATATACGCATTTAGCAATCGATATCGAAAAGCTTCAAATAACTGGTTTAGCATATTTAGGTTAATTAACCTTCTTTATCTTACCGAAGTTTACATAAAGCCATAACGGCATAACGGCAGTATAATTGGGTGAATTCCGTAATGTATTACTTAGGTATAAAATCGATTTTCTTGTACATACAAATTTAGAAATCGATATCGAAATGCTTCAAATCAGTAGTTTAGCATATTTTAGTAAATAAACCTTCTTTAGCGTACTGAATTTTATATAAAGCCATGCCGGCATAACGGGAGTGTATTTCGATGAATTCCGTAATCTTATATTTAGATATAAAGTCGACTTTCTTGTATATACTCATTTAGCAATCGATATCGAAATGCTTCAAATCATTAGTTTAATATATTTAAGTTAATAAAGCTTGTTAAACGTAATGAAGGGGATATAAAGCCAAGCTTCAAATAACTGGTTTAACATATTTAAGTTAATAATCCTTCTGTAACGAACTGAAGTTAACATAAAGCCATAACGGCAGTGCATTTAGAAGAATTCCGTTATCTTATATTTAGGTATAAAGTCGATTTTTTTGTGTATATACATTTAGCAATCGATATCGAAATGCTTCAAATCATTAGTTTAACATATTTAAGTTAATAAACCTTCTTTAATGAACGGAAGTTGGCATAAAGCCATGACGGCACAACGGCAGTGCATGTAGAAGAATTCCGTTATCTTATATTTAGGTATAAAGTCGATTTTCTTGTATATACACATTTAGCAATCGATAACGAAATGCTTCAAATCATTAGTTTATCATATTTAAGTTAATAAACCTTATTTATCTTACTGAAGTTTACATAAAGCCATAACGGTATAACGGCAGTGCATTTGGCAGAATTCCGTAATCTAATATTTAGGTATAAAGTCGATTTTCTTGCAAATATATATTTCGCAATAGATATCCAGATGCTTCAACTCATTAGTTTAACATATTTAAGTTAATAAACCTTCTTGAACGAACTGAAGTGTGCATAAAGCCATGGCGGCATAACGGCAGTGCATTTCGAAGAATTCCGTAATCTTATATTTAGGTATAAAGTCGATTTTCTTGTATATACACATTTAGCAATCGATATCGATATGCTTCAAATCATTAGTTTAACATATTTAAGTTAATTATCCTTCTTTTTCTTACTGAAGTTTACATAAAGCCATAACGGTATAACGGCAGTGCATTTGGAAGAATTCCGTAATCTTATATCTAGGAATAAAGTCGATTATGTTGTATATACACATTTAGCAATCGACATCGAGATGGTTCAACTCAGTAGTTTAACATATTTAAGTTAATAAACCTTCTTTAACGATCTGAAGTTTGCATATAGCCATGACGGCATAACGGCAGTGCATGTAGAAAGTTTTCGTAATCTTATATTTAGGTATAAAGTCGATTTTCTTGTATTTACACATTTAGCAATCGATATCGAAATGCTTCAAACCATTAGTTTAACATATTTAAAATAATTAACCTTCTTTAACGTATTGAAGGTGATATAAAGCCATGGCGGCATAACGACAGTACATGTGGAAGAATTCCGTAATCTTATATTTAGGTATAAAGTCGATTTTCTTGTACATACACATTTTGCAATCGATATCAAAATGCTTCAAATAACTGGTTAAGCATATTTAAATTAATTAACCTTCTTTCTCTTACTGAAGTTTACATAAAGCCATAACGGCACTGCATTTGGAAGAATTCCGTAGTCTTAAATTTAGGCATAAATTCGATTTTCTTGTATATACACAGTTTGCAATCGATATCGAAATGCTTCAAATAACCCGTTTAGCATATTTAAGTTAATTAACCTTCTTTATTTTACTGAAGTTTACATAAAGCCATCACGGCAGTATATTTATATGAATTCCGTTATCTTATATTTAAATATAAAGTCGATTTTGTTGTACATACACATTTTGCAATCGATATCGAAATGCTTCGAATCATTAGTTTAGCATATTTAAGTTAGTTAACCTTCTTTAACGTAATGAAGGTTATATAAAGCCATGGCGGCATAACGACAGTGCATGCAGAAGAATTCCGTAATCTTATATT
>JAPZAG010001361.1:0-33250 GCA_027475135.1 Bactrocera correcta | reverse complement strand
GTATAAAATCGATTTTCTTGTACATACACCTTAAGCAATCGATATCGAAATGCTTCAAATCATTAGTTTAGCATATTTAAGTAAATTAAACTTCTTTAACGTACCGAAATTTATATTTATTTAGCAGTCGATTTTGAAATGCTTCCAATTATTAGTTTAACATATTTAAGTTAATTAACCCTCTCTATCTTACTGAAGTCTACATAAAGCCTTAATGGCATAACGACAGTGCATTTAGAAGAATTCCGTTATCTTATATTTAGGTATAAAGTCGATTTTCTTGTATATATACATATAGCAATCGATATCGAAATGCTTCAAATCATTAGTTTAACATATTTAAGTTAATTAAACTTCTTTAACGTATTGAAGTTAATATAAAGCCATGGCGGCATAACGGCAGTGCATTTAGAAGAATTCCGTAATTTTATATTTAGGTATAAAGTCGATTTTCTTGTATTTACATATTTAGCAATCGATAACAAAATGCTTCAAGTCATTAGTTTAACATATTTAAGTTAATAAACCTTCTTTAACGCACTGACGTCTTCATAAAGCCTTAACGGTATTACTGCAGTGCATTTAGAAGAATTCCGTATTCTTATATTTAGGTATAAAGTCGATTTTCTTGTATTTACATATTTAGCAATCGATATCGAAATGCTTCAAATAACTGGTTTAACATATTCAAGTTAATTAACCCTCTCTGTCTTACTGAAGTCTACATAAAGCCTTAACGGCATAACGGCAGTGCATTTAGAAGAACTCCGTTATCTTATATTTAGGTATAAATTTGATTTTTTGTATGTACACATTTAGCAAGCGATATCGAAATGCTTCAAATCATTAGTTTAACACATTTAAGTTAATTAACCTTTTTTAACGTATTGAAGTTAATATAAAGCCATGGCGGCATAACGGCAGTGCGTTTAGAATAATTCCGTAAAGTTATAATTTTATTTTTAGGTATAAAGACGATTTTCTTTTATTTACACATTTAGCAATCGATTTTGAAATGCTTCAAACCATTAGTTTAACATATTTAAAATAATTAACCTTCTCTAACGTATTGAAGGTGATATAAAGCCATGGCGGCATAATGGCAGTACATGTGGAAGAATTCCGTAATCTTATATTTAGGTATAAAGTCGATTTTCGTGTGTATATATATTTCGCAATCGATATCGAAATGCTTCAGATAACTGGTTTAACATATTTAAGTTAATAAACCTCCTTTAGCGAACTGAAGTTGACATATTTAGGTATAAAGACGATTTTGTTGTACATACACATTTAGCAATCGATATCGAAATGCTTTAAATCATTAGTTTAACATATTTAAGTTAATTAACCTTTTTTAACGTATTGAAGTTAATATAAAGCCACGGCGGCATAACGGCAGTTCATTTAGAAGAATTCCGCAATCTTATATTTAGGTATAAAGTCTATTTTGATGTATAAATATACGCATTAAGCAATCGATATCGAAATGCTTCAAGTCATTAGTTTAACATCTTTAAGTTAATTAACCTCCTTTAACGTATTGAAGTTGATATAAAGCCATGGCGCCATAACGACAGTACATTTGGAAGAATTCCGTAATCTTATGTTTAAGTATAAATTCGATTTTCTTGTATATACACATTAAGCAAGCGATATCGAAATGCTTCAAATCATTAGTTTAACATATTTACGTTAATAAACCTTCTTTAACGAACGGAAGTATGCATAAAGCCATGGCGACATAACGGCAGTGCATTTAGAAGAATTCCGTAATCTTATATTTAGGTATAAAGTCGATTTTGTTGTATATACACATTAAGCAGTCGATATCGAAATGCTTCATATAACTGGTTTAGCATATTTAGGTTAATTAGCCCCCTCTATCTTACTGAAGTTTATATAAAGCCATAACGGCATAACGGCAGTATGTTTGGCTGAATTCCGTAATCTTTTATTTAGGTATAAAATCGATTTTCTTGTACATACACATTTAGCAATCAATATCGAAATGCTTCAAATCATTAGTTTAGCATATTTAAGTAAATTAAACTTCTTTAACGTACTGAAATTTATACAAAGCCATAACGGCATAACGGCAGTGTATTTCGAAGTATTCCGTAATCTTATATTTAGATATAAAATCGATTTTCTTGTACATACGCATTTAGCAATCGATATCGAAATTCTTCAAATCATTAGTTTAACATATTTAAAATAATTAACCTTCTTTAACGTAATGAAGATGATATAAAGTCATGGCGGCCTAACGACAGAGCATTTAGAAGAATTCCGTAATCTTATATTTAGGTATAAATTCGATCTTGTTGTATATACGCATTTAGCAATCGATACCGAAGTGCTTCAAATAACTGGTTTAGCATATTTAGGTTAATTAACCTTCTTTATCTTACTGAAGTTCACATAAAGCCTTAACGGTATAACTGCAGTGCATTTAGAAGAATTCCTTAATCTTATATTTAAGTATAAAGTCGATTTTGCTGTATATACAAATTTAGCATCCGATATCGAAATGCTTCAAATTATTAGTTTGATATATTTAAGTTAATAAAGCTTCTTTAACGCACTGAAGTTAACATAAAGCCACGGCGGCATAACGGCAGTGCATGTAGAAGAATTCCGTAATGTTATATTTAAGTGCAAAGTCGATTCTGTTGTATATACACATTTAGCAATCGATATCGAAATGCTTCAAATCATTAGTTTACTATATTTGAGTTAATAAAACATCTTTATTTTACTGAAGTCTGCAAAAGCCTTAACGGCATAACGGCAGTGCATTTAGAAGAATTACGTAATCTTATATTTAGATATAAAATCGATTTTCTTGTACATACGCATTTAGCGATCGATATCGAAATTCTTCAAATCATTAGTTTAACATATTTAAAATAATTAACCTTCTTTAACGTAATGAAGGTGATATAAAGCCATGGCGGTATAACGGCAGTGCATTTAGAAGAATTACGTTATCTTATATTTATGTATAAAGTCGATTTTCTTGTATCGACATGCTTCAAATCATTAGTTTAACATATTTAAGTTAATATACCTTCTTAAACGCACTGAAGTCTTCATAAAGCCTTAACGGTATAACTGCAGTGCATGTAGAAGAATTCCGTAATCTTATATTTAGGTATAAAGTCGGTTTTATTGTATATACTCATTTAGCAATCGATATCGAAATGCTTCAAATCATTAGTTAAATATATTTAAGTTAATAAAGCTTCTTTAACGCACTGAAGTTAACATAAAGCCATGGCGGCATAACGGCAGTGCATGTAGAAGAATTCCGTAATCTTATATTTAAGTATAAAGTCGATTTTGTTGTATATACACATTTAGCAATCGATATCGTAATGCTTCAAATCATTAGTTTACTATTTTTAAGTTAATTAAACATCTTTATTTTGCTGAAGTCTACAAAAGCCTTAACGGCATAACGGCAGTGCTTTTAGAAGAATTACGTTATCTTATATTTAGGTATAAAGTCGAATTTCGTGTATATACTCAATTAGCAATCGATATCGAAATGCTTCAAATCATTATTTTAAATATATTAAAGTCAATAAAGCTTCTTTAACGCACTGAAGTTAACCAAAAGCCTTAACGGTATAACTGCAGTGCATTTAGAAGAATTCCGTATTCTTATATTTAGGTATAAAGTAAATTTTTCTTGTATTTACATACTTAGCAATCGATATCAAAATCGATATTCAAGTTAATTAACCCTCTCTGTCTTACTGAAGTCTACATAAAGCCTTAACGGCATAACGGCAGTGCATTTAGAAGAATTCCGTTATCTTATATTTAGGTATAAATTTGATTTTCTTGTATGTACACATTTAGCAAGCGAATCGAAATGCTTCAAATCATTAGTTTAACATACTTAAGTTAATTAACCTTCTTTAACGTATTGAAGTTGATATAAAGCCATGCCGGCATAACGGCAGTGCATTTAGAAGAAGTCCGTAGTCTTATATTTAGGTATAAAGTCGGTTTTCTTGTATATACACATTTAGTAATCGATACCGAAATGCTTCAAATCATTAGTTTTAAATTTAAGTTAATTAACCTTCTTTATCTTACTGAAGTTTACATAAAGCCATAACGGTATAACGACAGTGCATTTAGAAGAATTCCGTAATTTTATATTTAGGTATAAATTCGATTTTGTTGTATATACGCATTTAGCAATCGATACCGAAATGCTTCAAATAACTGGTTTAGCATATTTAGGTTAATTAACCTTCTTTATCTTACTGAAGTTCACATAAAGCCTTAACGGTATAACTGCAGTGCATTTAGAAGAATTCCTTAATCTTATATTTAAGTATAAAGTCGATTTTGCTGTATATACAAATTTAGCATCCGATATCGAAATGTTTAAAAATTATTAGTTTGATATATTTAAGTTAATAAAGCTTCTTTAACGCACTGAAGTTAACATAAAGCCACGGCGGCATAACGGCAGTGCATGTAGAAGAATTCCGTAATGTTATATTTAAGTGCAAAGTCGATTCTGTTGTATATACGCATTTAGCAATCGATATCCAAATGCTTCAAATCATTAGTTTACTATATTTGAGTTAATAAAACATCTTTATTTTACTGAAGTCTGCAAAAGCTTTAACGGCATAACGGCAGTGCATTTAGAAGAATTACGTAATCTTATATTTAGATATAAAATCGATTTTCTTGTACATACGCATTTAGCGATCGATATCGAAATTCTTCAAATCATTAGTTTAACATATTTAAAATAATTAACCTTCTTTAACGTAATGAAGGTGATATAAAGCCATGGCGGTATAACGGCAGTGCATTTAGAAGAATTACGTTATCTTATATTTATGTATAAAGTCGATTTTCTTGTATCGACATGCTTCAAATAATTAGTTTAACATATTTAAGTTAATATACCTTCTTAAACGCACTGAAGTCTTCATAAAGTCTTAACGGTATAACTGCAGTGCATGTAGAAGAATTCCGTAATCTTATATTTAGGTATAAAGTCGGTTTTATTGTATATACTCATTTAGCAATCGATATCGAAATGCTTCAAATCATTAGTTTAATATATTTAAGTTAATAAAGCTTCTTTAACGCACTGAAGTTAACATAAAGCCATGGCGGCATAACGGATGTGCATGTAGAAGAATTCCGTAATCTTATATTTAAGTATAAAGTCGATTTTGCTGTATATACAAATTTAGCATCCGATATCGAAATGCTTCAAATTATTAGTTTGATATATTTAAGTTAATAAAGCTTCTTTAACACACTGAAGTTAACATAAAGCCACGGCGGCATAACGGCAGTGCATTTAGAAGAAGTCCGTAGTCTTATATTTAGGTATAAAGTCGGTTTTCTTGTATATACACATTTAGTAATCGATACCGAAATGCTTCAAATCATTAGTTTTACATATTTAAGTTAATTAACCTTCTTTATCTTACTGAAGTTTACATAAAGCCATAACGGTATAACGGCAGTGCATTTGGATGAATTCCGTAATCTTCTATTAAGGTAAAAAGTCGATTTTGTTGTATATACACATTTAGCAATCGATATGGAAATGCTTCATCTCATAAGTTTAACATATTTAAGTTAATAAACCTTCTTTAACGATCTGAAGTTGGCATATAGCCATGGCGACATAACGACAGTACATTTGGAAGAATTCCGTAGTCTCATATTTAGGTATAAAGTCGATTTTCTGGTATATATGCATTAAGCAGTCGATATCGAAATGCTTCATCTCATAAGTTTAACATATTTAAAATAATTAACCTTCTTTAACGTATTGAAGTTGTTACAAAGCCATGGCGGCTTAACGACAGTACATTTGGAAGAATTCCCTAATCTTATATTTAGGTATAAAGTCGATTTTTTTGTATATATATATTTCGCAATCGATACCAAAATGCTTCCGATAACTGGTTTAACATATTTAAGTTAATAAACCTTCTTTAACGCACTGAAGTCTACATAAAGCCTTAACGGTATAACTGCACTGCATTTAGAAGAAGCCCGTTATCTTATATTTAGGTAAAAAGTCGATTTTCTTGTATATACTCATTTTGCAATCGATATCGAAATGCGTTAAATCATTATTTTAACATATTTCAGTTAATAAAGCTTTTTAGAAGAACTCCGTTAGCTTATACAAAGGTATAAAGTCGATTTTCTTGTATATACACATTTAGCAAGCGATATCGAAATGCTTCAAATCATTAGTTTAACATATTTAAGTTAATAAACCTTCTTTAACGAACTGAAGTTAACATAAAGCCATAACGGCATAACGGCAGTGCATTTAGAAGAATTCAGTTATCTTACATTTGGGTATAAAGTCGATTTTCTTGTATATACATATTTAGCAATCGATATCGAAATGCTTCAAATCATTACTTTAACATATTTACGTTAATAAGCCTTCTTTAATCTTATATTTAGGTATAAAGTCGATTTTGTTGTATATACACATTAAGCAATCGATATCGAAATGCTTCATATAACTGGTTTAGCATATTTAGGTTAATTAGCCCCCTCTATCTTACTGAAGTTTACATAAAGCCATAACGGCATAACGGCAGTATGTTTGGCTGAATTCCGTAATCTTTTATTTAGGTATAAAATCGATTTTCTTGTACATACACATTTAGCAATCAATATCGAAATGCTTCAAATCATTAATTTAGCATATTTAAGTAAATTAAACTTCTTTAACGTACTGAAATTTATATAAAGCCATAACGGCATAACGGCAGTGTATTTCGAAGTATTCCGTAATCTTATATTTAGATATAAAGCCGAATTTATTGTATGTACGCATTTAGCAATCGATATCGAAATTCTTCAAATCATAAGTTTAACATATTTAAAATAATTAACCTTCTTTAACGTAATGAAGATGATATAAAGTCATGGCGGCCTAACGACAGTGCATTTAGAAGAATTCCGTAATCTTATATTTAGGAATAAATTCGATTTTGTTGTATATACAAATTTAGCAATCGATACCGAAATGCTTCAAATAACTGGTTTAGCATATTTAGGTTAATTAACCTTCTTTATCTTACTGAAGTTCACATAAAGCCTAAACGGTATAACTGCAGTGCATTTAGAAGAATTCCTTAATCTTATATTTAGGTATAAAGTCGATTTTGCTGTATATACAAATTTAGCATCCGATATCGAAATGCTTCAAATCATTAGTTTGATATATTTAAGTTAATAAAGCTTCTTTAACGCACTGAAGTTAACATAAAGCCACGGCGGCATAACGGCAGAGCATGTAGAAGAATTCCGTAATCTTATATTTAAGTATAAAGTCGATTTTGTTGTATATACACATTTAGCAATCGATATCGTAATGCTTCAAATCATTAGTTTGCTATATTTAGGTTAATTAAACATCTTTATTTTGCTGAAGTCTACAAAAGCCTTAACGGCATAACGGCAGTGCATTTAGAAGAATTACGTAATCTTATATTTAGGTATAAAGTCGATTTTCGTGTATATACTCATTTAGCAATCGATATCGAAATGCTTCAAATCATTAGTTTAATATATTAAAGTCAATAAAGCTTCTTTAACGCACTGAAGTTAACAAAACGCCTTAACGGTATAACTGCAGTGCATTTAGAAGAATTCCGTATTCTTATATTTAGGTATAAAGTCAATTTTCTTGTATTTACATACTTAGCAATCGATATCGAAATCGATATTCAAGTTAATTAACCCTCTCTGTCTTACTGAAGTCTACATAAAGCCTTAACGGCATAACGGCAGTGCATTTAGAAGAATTCCGTTATCTTATATTTAGGTATAAATTTGATTTTCTTGTATTTACACATTTAGCAAGCGATATCGAAATGCTTCAAATCATTAGTTTAACATACTTAAGTTAATTAACCTTCTTTAACGTATTGAAGTTGATATAAAGCCATGCCGGCATAACGGCAGTGCATTTAGAAGAAGTCCGTAGTCTTATATTTAGGTATAAAGTCGGTTTTCTTGTATATACACATTTAGTAATCGATAACGAAATGCTTCAAATCATTAGTTTAACATATTTAAGTTAATTAACCTTCTTTATCTTACTGAAGTTTACATAAAGCCATAACGGTATAACGGCAGTGCATTTGGATGAGTTCCGTAATCTTGTATTAAGGTAAAAAGTCGATTTTGTTGTATATACACATTTAGCAATCGATATCGAAATGCTTCATCTCATAAGTTTAACATATTTAAGTTAATAAACCTTCTTTAACGATCTGAAGTTGGCATATAGCCATGGCGACATAACGACAGTACATTTGGAAGAATTCCGTAGTCTCATATTTAGGTATAAAGTCGATTTTCTGGTATATATGCATTAAGCAGTCGATATCGAAATGCTTCAAACCATAAGTTTAACATATTTAAAATAATTAACCTTCTTTAACGTATTGAAGTTGTTACAAAGCCATGGCGGCTTAACGACAGTACATTTGGAAGAATTCCCTAATCTAATATATTAGGTATAAAGTCGATTTTCATGTAAATATATATTTCGCGATCGATATCGAAATGCTTCAGATAACTGGTTTAACATATTTAAGTTAATAAACCTTCTTTTACGCACTGAAGTCTACATAAAGCCTTAACGGTATAACTGCACTGCATTTAGAAGAACTCCGTTATCTTATATTTAGGTATAAAGTCGATTTTCTTGTATATACTCATTTTTCAATCGATATCGAAATGCGTTAAATCATTAGTTTAACATATTTAAGTTAATAAAGCTTTTTAGAAGAACTCCGTTAGCTTATACAAAGGTATAAAGTCGATTTTCTTGTATATACACATTTAGCAAGCGATATCGAAATGCTTCAAATCATTAGTTTAACATATTTAAGTTAATAAACCATCTTTAACGAACTGAAGTTAACATAAAGCCACAACGGTATAACGGCAGTGCATTTAGAAGAATTCAGTTATCTTATATTTAGGTATAAAGTCGATTTTCGTGTATATACATATTTAGCAATCGATATCGAAATGCTTCAAATCATTACTTTAACATATTTAAGTTAATAAACCTTCTTTAACGAACGGAAGTTGGCATAAAGCCATGGCGACATAACGGCAGTGCATTTAGAAGAATTCCGTAATCTTATATTTAGGTATAAAGTCGATTTTGTTATATATACACATTAAGCAATCGATATCGAAATGCTTCATATAACTGGTTTAGCATATTTAGGTTAATTAGCCCCCTCTATCTTACTGAAGTTTACATAAAGCCATAACGGCATAACGGCAGTATGTTTGGCTGAATTCCGTAAAATTTTATTTAGGTATAAAATCGATTTTCTCTTACATAGAAATTTAGCAATCAATATCGAAATGCTTCAAATCATTAATTTAGCATATTTAAGTAAATTAAACTTCTTTAACGTACTGAAATTTATATAAAGCCATAACGGCATAACGACAGTACATTTGAAAGAATTCCGTAATCTTATGTTTAAGTATAAATTCGATTTTCTTGTATATACACATTTAGCAAGCGATATCGAAATGCTTCAAATCATTAGTTTGATATATTTAAGTTAATAAAGCTTCTTTAACGTACTGAAGTTAACATAAAGCCACGGCGGCATAACGGCAGTGCATGTAGAAGAATTCCGTAATCTTATATTTAAGTGCAAAGTCGATAATGTTGCATATACACATTTAGCAATCGATATCGAAATGCTTCAAATCATTAGTTTACTATATTTGAGTTAATTAAACATCTTTATTTTACTGAAGTCTACAAAAGCCTTAACGGCATAACGGCAGTGCATTTAGAAGAATTACGTAATCTTATATTTAGATATAAAATCGATTTTCTTGTACATACACATTTAGCAATCGATATCGAAATTCTTCAAATCATTAGTTTAACATATTTAAAATAATTAACCTTCTTTAACGTAATGAAGGTGATATAAAGCCATGGCGGTATAACGGCAGTGCATTTAGAAGAATTACGTTATCTTATATTTATGTATAAAGTCGATTTTCTTGTATCGACATGCTTCAGTTCATTAGTTTAACATATTTAAGTTAATATACCTTCTTAAACGCACTGAAGTCTTCATAAAGCCTTAACAGTATAACTGCAGTGCATGTAGAAGAATTCCGTAATCTTATATTTAGGTATAAAGTCGGTTTTATTGTATATACTCATTTAGCAATCGATATCGAAATGCTTCAAATCATTAGTTTAATATATTTAAGTTAATAAAGCTTCTTTAACGCACTGAAGTTAACATAAAGCCATGGCGGCATAACGGCAGTGCATGTAGAAGAATTCCGTTATCTTATATTTAAGTATAAAGTCGATTTTGTTGTATATACACATTTAGCAATCGATATCGTAATGCTTCAAATCATTAGTTTACTACATTTAAGATAATTAAACATCTTTATTTTGCTGAAGTCTACAAAAGCCTTAACGGCATAACGGCAGTGCATTTAGAAGAATTACGTAATCTTACATTTAGATATAAAGAAGATTTTCGTGTATATACTCATTTAGCAATCGATATCGAAATGCTTCAAATCATTAGTTTAATATATTAAAGTCAATAAAGCTTCTTTAACGCACTGAAGTTAACAAAAAGCCTTAACGGTATAACTGCAGTGCATTTAGAAGAATTCCGTATTCTTATATTTAGGTATAAAGTTAATTTTCTTGTATTTACATATTTAGCAATCGATATCGAAATGCTTCAAATCATTAGTTTAACATATTCAAGTTAATTAACCCTCTCTGTCTTACTGAAGTCTACATAAAGCCTTAACGGCATAACGGCAGTGCATCTAGAAGAATTCCGTTATCTTATATTTAGGTATAAATTTGATTTTCTTGTATGTACACATTAAGCAATCGATATCGAAATGCTTCATATAACTGGTTTAGCATATTTAGGTTAATTAGCCCCCTCTATCTTACTGAAGTTTACATAAAGCCATAAAGGCATAACGGCAGTATGTTTGGCTGAATTCCGTAAAATTTTATTTAGGTATAAAATCGATTTTCTCTTACATACAAATTTAGCAATCAATATCGAAATGCTTCAAATCATTAATTTAGCATATTTAAGTAAATTAAACTTCTTTAACGTACTGAAATTTATATAAAGCCATAACGGCATAACGACAGTACATTTGAAAGAATTCCGTAATCTTATGTTTAAGTATAAATTCGATTTTCTTGTATATACACATTTAGCAAGCGATATCGAAATGCTTCAAATCACTAGTTTGATATATTTAAGTTAATAAAGCTTCTTTAACGTACTGAAGTTAACATAAAGCCACGGCGGCATAACGGCAGTGCATGTAGAAGAATTCCGTAATCTTATATTTAAGTGCAAAGTCGATTCTGTTGCATATACACATTTAGCAATCGATATCGAAATGCTTCAAATCATTAGTTTACTATATTTGAGTTAATTAAACATCTTTATTTTACTGAAGTCTACAAAAGCCTTAACGGCATAACGGCAGTGCATTTAGAAGAATTACGTAATCTTATATTTAGATATAAAATCGATTTTCTTGTACATACACATTTAGCAATCGATATCGAAATTCTTCAAATCATTAGTTTAACATATTTAAAATAATTAACCTTCTTTAACGTATTGAAGGCGATATAAAGCCATGGCGGCATAACGGCAGTACATGTGGAAGAATTCCGTAATCTTATATTTAGGTATAAAGTCGATTTTCTTGTGTATATATATTTCGCAATCGATATCGAAATGCTTTAGATAACTGGTTTAACATATTTAAGTTAATAAACCTCCTTTAGCGAACTGAAGTTGACATATTTAGGTATAAAGACGATTTTGTTGTACATACACATTTAGCAATCGATATCGAAATGCTTCAAATCATTAGTTTAACATATTTAAGTTAATTAACCTTCTTTAACGTAATGAAGGTGATATAAAGCCATGGCTGCATAACGACAGTGCATGTAGAAGAATTTCGTAATCTTATATTTAGGTATATAGTCGATTTTCTTATATTTACACATTTAGCAATCGATATCGAAAATCTTCAAATCATTAGTTTAACATATTTAAGTTAATTAACCTTCTTTAACGTATTGAAGTTGATATAAAGCCATGGCGGCATAACGACAGCACATTTGGAAGAATTCCGTAATCTTGTTTGGGTATAAATTCGATTTTCTTTTATATACACATTTAGCAAGCGATATCGAAATGCTTCAAATCATTAGTTTAACATATTTAAGTTAATTAAGCTTCTTTAACGTATTGAAGTTGATATAAAGCCATGGCGGCATAACGTTAGTACATTTGGAAGAATTCCGTAGTCTTATATTTAGGTATAAAGTCGATTTTCTTGTATATACAAATTCAGCAATCGATATCGAAATGCTTCAAATCATTAGTTTAACATATTTAAGTTAATTAATCCTCTTTATCTCACTGAAGTCTGCAAAAGCCATAACGGCATAACGGCAGTATATATTTTAGTGAATTATGTAATCTTTTACTTAGGTATAAAATCGATTTTCTTGTACATACACATTTAGCAATCGATATCGAAATGCTTCAAATCATTAGTTTAGCATATTTAAGTAAATTAAACTTCTTTAACGTACTGAAATTTATATTTATTTAGCAATCGATTTTGAAATGCTTCCAATTATTAGTTTAACATATTTAAGTTAATTAACACTCTCTATCTTACTGAAGTCTACATAAAGCCTTAACGGCATAACGACAGTGCATTTAGAAGAATTCCGTTATCTTATATTTAGGTATAAAGTCGATTTTCTTGTATATATTCATATAGCAATCGATATCGAAATGCTTCAAATCATTAGTTTAACATATTTAAGTTAATTAACCTTCTTAATCTTACTGAAGTTTACATAAAGCCATAACGGGATAACGGCAGTGCACTTGGAAGAATTCCGTAATCTTATATTTAGGTATAAAGTCGAGTTTCTTGTATACACTCATTTTGCAATCGATATCGAAATGCTTTAAATCATTAGTTTAACCTTCTTAATCTTACTGAAGTTTACATAAAGCCATAACGGTATAACGGCAGTGCACTTGGAAGAATTCCGTAATCTTATATTTAGGTATAAAGTCGATTTTCTTGTATATACTCATTTTGCAATCGATATCGAAATGCTTTAAATCATTAGTTTAACATATTTAAGTTAATAAAGCTTTTTAGAAGAACTCCGTTAGCTTATACTAAGGTATAAAGTCGATTTTCTTGTATATACACATTTAGCAATCGATACCGAAATGCTTCAAATCATTCGTTTGACATATTTAAGTTAATTAACCTTCTTTAACGTATTGAAGTTGACATAAAGCCATGGCGGCATAACGGCAGTGCATTTAGAAGAATTCCGTTATCTTATATTTAGGTATAAAGTCGATTTTGTTGTATATATACATATAGCAATCGATATCGAAATGCTTTAAATCATTAGTTTAACATATTTAAGTTAATTAACCTTCTTTAATGTATTGAAGTTGACATAAAGCCATGGCGGCATAACGGCAGTGCATTTAGAAGAATTCCGTTATCTTATATTTAGGTATAAAGTCGATTTTGTTGTATAAATATACGCATTAAGCAATCGATATCGAAATGCTTCAAGTCATTAGTTTAACATATTTAAGTTAATTAACCTCCTTTAACGTATTGAAGTTGATATAAAGCCATAACGGCATAACGGCAGTGCATTGAGAAGAATTCAGTTATCTTGTATTTAGGTATAAAGTCGATTTTCTTGTATATACATATTTAGCAATCGATATCGAAATGCTTCAAATCATTACTTTAACATATTTACGTTAATAAACCTTCTTTAACGAACGGAAGTTGGCATAAAGCCATGGCGACATAACGGCAGTGCATTTAGAAGAATTCCGTAATCTTATATTTAGGTATAAAGTCGATTTTGTTGTATATACACATTAAGCAATCGATATCGAAATGCTTCATATAACTGGTTTAGCATATTTAGGTTAATTAGCCCCCTCTATCTTACTGAAGTTTACATAAAGCCATAACGGCATAACGGCAGTATGTTTGGCTGAATTCCGTAATCTTTTATTTAGGTATAAAATCGATTTTCTTGTACATACACATTTAGCAATCAATATCGAAATGCTTTAAATCATTAGTTTAGCACATTTAAGTAAATTAAACTTCTTTAACGTACTGAAATTTATATAAAGCCATAACGGAATAACGGCAGTGTATTTAGAAGAATTACGTTATCTTATATTTATGTATAAAGTCGATTTTCTTGTATCGACATGCTTCAAATCATTAGTTTAACATATTTAAGTTAATATACCTTCTTAAACGCACTGATGTCTTCATAAAGCCTTAACGGTATAACTGCAGTGCATGTAGAAGAATTCCGTAATCTTATATTTAGGTATAAAGTCGGTTTTATTGTATATACTCATTTAACAATCGATATCGAAATGCTTCAAATCATTAGTTTAATATATTTAAGTTAATAAAGCTTCTTTAACGCACTGAAGTTAACACAAAGCCATGGCGGAATAACGGCAGTGCATGTAGAAGAATTCTGTAATCTTATATTTAAGTATAAAGTCGATTTTGTTGTATATACACATTTAGCAATCGATATCGTAATGCTTCAAATCATTAGTTTACTATATTTAAGTTAATTAAACATCTTTATTTTGCTGAAGTCTACAAAAGCCTTAACGGCATAACGGCAGTGCATTTAGAAGAATTACGTAATCTTATATTTAGGTATAAAGAAGGTTTTCGTGTATATACTCATTTAGCAATCGATATCGAAATGCTTCAAATCATTAGTTTAATATATTAAAGTCAATAAAGCTTCTTTAACGCACTGAAGTTAAGCCTTAACGGTATAACTGCAGTGCATATAGAAGAATTCCGTATTCTTATATTTAGGTATAAAGTCAATTTTCTTGTATTTACATATTTAGCAATCGATATCGAAATGCTTCAAATCATTAGTTTAACATATTCAAGTTAATGAACCCTCTCTGTCTTACTGAAGTCTACATAAAGCCTTAACGGCATAACGGCAGTGCATTTAGAAGAATTCCGTTATCTTATATTTAGGTATAAAGTCGATTTTCTTGTATATACACATTTGGCAATCGATATCGAAATGCTTCAAATCATTAGTTTTACATATTTAAGTTAATTAACCTTTTTATCTTACTGAAGTTTACATAAAGCCATAACGGCATAACGGCAGTATATATTTGGGTGAATTCTGTAATCTTTTACTTAGGTATAAAATCGATTTTCTTGTACATACACATTTAGCAATCGATATCGAAATGCTTCAAATCATTAGTTTAGCATATTTAAGTAAATTAAACTTCTTTAACGTACTGAAATTTATGTAAAGCCTTAACGGTATAACTGCAGTGTAACTAAGGATAAAGTCGATTTTCTTGTATATACAGATTTAGCAATCGATATCGAAATGCTTCAAATCATTAGTTTAACATATTAAAGTTAATTAACCTTTTTTCTCTTACTGAAGTTTACATAAAGCCATAACGGCATAAGGGCAGAATATATTTGGGTGAATTATGTAATCTTTTACTTAGGTATAAAATCGATTTTCTTGTACATACACATTTAGCAATCGATATCGAAATGCTTCAAATCATTAGTTTAGCATATTTAAGTAAATTAACCTTCTTTAACGTACTGAAATTTACATAAAGCCTTAACGGTATAACTGCAGTGCATTTAGAAGAATTCCGTATTCTTATATTTAGGTATAAAGTCAATTTTCTTGTATGTACACATTTAGCTATCGATATCGAGATGCTTCAAATCATTCGTTTAACATATTTATGTTAATAAACCTTCTTTAACGTATTGAAGTTAATATAAAGCCATGGCGGCATAACGGCAGTGCATTTACAAGAATTCCGTAATTTTATATTTAGGTATAAAGTCGATTTTCTTGTATTTACATATTTAGCAATCGATAACGAAATGCTTCAAGTCATTAGTTTAACATATTTAAGTTAATTAACCTTCTTTATCTTACTGAAGTATACATAAAGCCATAACGGTATAACGGCAGTGCACTTGGAAGAATTCTGTAATCTTATATTTAGGTATAAAGTCGATTTTCTTGTAAATACTCATTTAGCAATCGATATCGAAATGCTTTAAATCATTAGTTTAACATATTTAAGTTAATAAAGCTTCTTTAGAAGAACTCCGTTAGCTTATACTAAGGTATAAAGTCGATTTTCTTGTATATACACATTTAGCAATCGATACCGAAATGCTGCAAATCATTAGTTTAACATATTTAAGTTAATTAACCTTCTTTAACGTATTAAAGTTGACATAAAGCCATGGCGGCATAACGGCAGTGCATTTAGAAGAATTCCGTTATCTTATATTTAGGTATAAAATCGATTTTGTTGTATATATACATATAGCAATCGATATCGAAATGCTTCAAATCCTTAGTTTAACACATTTATGTTAATTAACCTTCTTTAACGTATTGAAGTTGATATAAACCTATGGCGGCATAACGGCAGTTCATTTAGAAGAATTCCGTAATCTTGTATTTAGGTATAAAGTCGATTTTGTTGTACATACACATTTAGCAATCGATATCGAAATTCTTCAAATCATTGGTTTAACATATTTAAGTTAATTAACCTTCTTTAACGTATTGAAGTTGATATAAAGCTATGGCGGCATAACGACCGTACATTTGGAAGAATTCCGTAATCTTATGTTTAGGTATAAATTCGACTTTCTTGTATATACACATTTAGCAATCGATATCGAAATGCTTAAAATTTCATTAGTTTAACATATTTAAGTTAATTAACCTTTTTTAAAACGTATTGAAGTTGACATAAAGCCATGGCGGCAAAACGGCAGTGCATTTAGAAGAATTCCGTTATCTTATATTTAGGTATAAAGTCGATTTTGTTGTATATCCCACATTTAGCAATCGATATCGAAATGCTTCAAATCATTAGTTTAACATATTTCAGTTAACTAACCTTCTTTATCTTACTGAAGTTTACAAAAAAGCCATAACGGTATAACGGCAGTGCATTTGGAAGAATTCCGTAAACTTATATTTAGGTATAAAGTCGATTTTTTTGTATATACATTTTTAGCAATCGATATCGAGATGCTTCGCCTCATTAGTTTAACATATTTAAGTTAAAAAACCTTCTTTAACAAAATAAATTTTGGGCATAAAGCTATGGCGGCATAAGGGCAGTGCATGTAGAATAATTCCGTTATATTATATTTAATTATAAAGCCGATTTTCTTGTATATACACATTTAGCAATCGTACCGAAATGCTTCAAATCATTTGTTTAACATATTTTAGTTAATAAACCTTCTTTAACGCACTGAAGTCTACATAAAGCCTTAACGGCATAACGGCAGTGCATTTAGAAGAATTCAGTTATCTTATATTTAGGTATAAAGTCGATTTTCTTGTATAAAACACATTGAGCAATCGATATCGAAATGCTTAAAATCATTACTTTAACATATTTAATTTAAATAAACCTTTTTTAAAACGTTTTTTGTTGTATAAATATACGCATTAAGCAATCGATATCGAAATGCTTCAAGTCATTAGTTTAACATTTTTAAGTTAATTAACCTCCTTTAACATATTGAAGTTGATATAAAGCCATAACGGCATAACGGCAGTGCATTGAGAAGAATTCAGTTATCTTGTATTTGGGGTATAAAGTCGATTTTCTTGTATATACATATTTAGAAAATCGATATCGAAATGCTTCAAATCATTACTTTAACATATTTACGTTAATAAACCTTCTTTAATGAACGGAAGTTGGCATAAAGCCATGGGGGACATAACGGGAGTGCTTTTAGAAGAATTCCGTAATCTTATATTTAGGTATAAAGTCGATTTTTTTGTATATACACATTTAGCAATCGATATCGAAATGCTTCATATAACTGGTTTAGCATTTTTTAGGTTAATTAGCCCCCTCTATCTTACTGAAGTTTACATAAAGCCATAACGGCAAAACGGCAGTATGTTTGGCTGAATTCCGTAATCTTTTATTTAGGTATAAAATCGATTTTCTTGTACATACCCATTTAGCAATCAATATCGAAATGCTTCAAATCATTAGTTTAGCTTATTTAAGAAAAATTTTAAACTTCTTTAACGTACTGAAATTTATATAAAGCCAAAAACGGAATAACGGCAGTGTATTTAGAAGAATTACGTTATCTTATATTTATGTATAAAGTCGATTTTCTTGTATCGACATGCTTCAAATCATTATTTTAAAACATATTTAAGTTAATATACCTTCTTAAACGCACTGATGTCTTCATAAAGCCTTAACGGTTTAACTGCAGTGCATGTAGAAGAATTCCGTAATCTTATATTTAGGTATAAAGTCGGTTTTATTGTATATACTCATTTAACAATCGATATCGAAATGCTTCAAATCATTAGTTTAATATTTTTAAGTTAATAAAGCTTCTTTAACGCACTGAAGTTAACACAAACCCATGGCGGCATAACGGCAGTGCATTTTAGAAAAATTCCGTAATCTTATATTTAAGTATAAAGTCGATTTTGTTGTATATACAGATTTAGCAATCGATATCGTAATGCTTCAAATCATTGGTTTACTATATTTAAGTTAATTAAACATCTTTATTTTGCTGAAGTCTACAAAAGCCTTAACGGCATAACGGCAGTGCATTTAGAAGAATTACGTAATCTTATATTTAGGTATAAAGAAGGTTTTCGTGTATATACTCATTTAGCAATCGATATCGAAATGCTTCAAATCATTAGTTTAATATATTAAAGTCAATAAAGCTTTCTTTAACGCACTGAATTTAAACAAAAAGCCTTAACGGATAACGGCAGTGCATTTAGAAGAATTCCGTATTCTTATATTTAGGTATAAAGTCAATTTTTTTTGTATTTACATATTTAGCAATCGATATCGAAATGCTTCAAATCATTAGTTTAACATATTCAAGTTAAGGGAACCCTCTCTGTCTTACTGAAGTCTACATAAAGCCTTAAGGGCATAACGGCAGTGCATTTAGAAGAATTCGTTATCTTATATTTAGGTTTAAATTTGATTTTCTTGTATATACACATTTAGTAATCGATAACGAAATGCTTCAAATCATAAGTTTTACATATTTAAGTTGATTAACCTTCTTTAACGTATTGAAGTTGATATAAAGCCATAACGGCAGTGCTTTTGGAAGAATTCCGTAATCTTATATTTAGGTATAAAATCGATTTTCTTGTATATACACTTTTTGGGAATCGATATCGAAATGCTTCAAATCATTAGTTTAACATATTTAAGTTAATTAACCTTCTTTAACGTATTAAAGTTGATAAAAAGCCGTAACGGCAGTGCATTTGGAAGAATTCCGTAATCTTATATTTAGGTATAAAGTCGATTTTTTTGTACATACACATTTAGCAACGATATCGAAATGCTTCAAATCATTAGTTTAAAAAACGAGGGCTGTCTGATAAATAACCGACGTAACCATCATGCACGCGACTTTTTCACAATGTTTTTTTTATTTTTCTACATAGTCTCCTTGTAACTCCACACACTTCTTCCAGCGATGCCCCCATCTCTGCAACCCTTCCAAATAGTATTTGGGGCGTCTTTGTCTGCAAAATACGAGTTCACGAAAGAGATTGCCTCCTCATTTGACGAAAATCTCTGGGCGCCGAGCGCAGTTTTAATTTGAGGAAACAAAAAAAGTCGCTTGGTTCTAGATCCGGTGAATAAGGTGGATGGTCAAGCAGTTCGAACCGCAATTCGGGGGACTTTCGTCATGGCGACTGTTGAGGTGTGAGAGGGTTTGCGTTGTCTTGGTGGAACAAGACTTTCTTTGTTTGCAAATGTGGATGATTTTTCGAAATTTCTTCCTTTAGCTTGTCCAATAATGATGCGTAGTATGCTCCTGTTATATTTTTTTCCTTTTTCAAGATAGCCAATAAATATAATTCCATGGTTTGCCCCAAAAAACACTCGCCGTTACTTTCCCAGCCGAATACACAGCTTTGGGTTTTTTTTTGGGGCCGGTTCCCCCTTTTCAATCCACTGCTTAGATTGGATTTTTGTTTCGAGCGTATAATGATGAATCCAATTTTCGTCTACAGTTATCAATCGGCGCCAAAACTTGGTCGTATTGCCTCTAAACTGAGCCAACAGTGCGCTGGAAATGTTCATCCCCGCATGTTTGTGGTCTAGCGTAAGCAACCGCGGCACCCAACGCCCCGGACAGCTTTCTCATGCCCAAATCTTGGTTTAATATGTGAAAAAACTCGTTCTTTTGACATCTTCATAATCCCAGCTATTTCCTTAACTTTAATCCGGCGGTCGTCTAATACCAATTGATGAACTTTAGCGTTGTTATCGTTAGTGGTTACAGCTTTTGGACCCCCAGGACGTTCATCATCTTCCAAGCTCCTGCGACCACGTTTAAATTCATCTCCCCAAAAATTTTTAAATGGTGATAAACGATGGTGCAGAGTCACCGTACACAGAGTCCAACTCATCTTTGTTTTTGTGAAAGCTTTATTGCCATTCAAAAAAAAAAATTTAATTACAGCTCGATATTCAATCTTTTCCTTTTTGGGGGAAATCACCGAAATAGACTCACAAAAACGACTGTCAACAGATAATTGCGCAAGATAAATTTCCGAAATTTTGGCGAGTAGAAAATATGATATGCACACTTTGAAGTAGAAACTTTTTTCAGAAGGGGACCGCTAGCTTTACGTTGAGGTCGGTTATTTATCAGACGGCCCTCGTATTTAAGTTAATTAACGCTCTTTATCTTACTGAAGTCTACAAAAGCCTTAGCGGCATAACGGCAGTGCATTAAGAAGAACTACGTAATCTTTGCTATGAATTCGATTTTTTTTGTATATACACATTTAGCAATCGATATCGAAATGCTTCAAATTATTAAATGTAACATATTTAAGTTAATAAACCTTCTTTAACGTATTGAAGGTGATACAAAGCCATGGCGGCATAACGACAGTGCATTTAGAAGAATTTCCCTAATCTTATATTTAGGTATAAAGTCGATTTTCTTGTATATACACATTTGGCAATCGATATCGAAATGCTTCAAATCATTAGTTTTACATATTTAAGTTAATTAACTTTTTTATCTTACTGAAGTTTTCATAAAGCCATAACGGCATAACGGCAGTAATATTTGGGTGAATTCTGTAATCTTTTACTTAGGTATAAAATCGATTTTTTTGTACATACACATTTAGCAATCGATATCGAAATGCTACAAATCATTAGTTTAGCATGTTTAAGTAAATTAAGCTTCTTTAACGTACTGAAATTTATGTAAAGCCTTAACGGTATAACTGCAGTGTAATTAAGGATAAAGTCGATTTTCTTGTATATACAGATTTAGCAATCGATATCGGGAAAAGCTTCAAATCATTAGTTTAACATATTAAAGTTAATTAACCTTTTTTATCTTACTGAAGTTTACATAAAGCCATAACAGCATAAGGGCAGAAAATATTTGGGTGAATTATGTAATCTTTTACTTAGGTATAAAATCGATTTTCTTGTAAAATAAACATTTAGCAATCGATATCGAAATGCTTCAAATTTATTAGTTTAGCATATTTAAGTAAATTAAAACCCTTTTTTAACGTACTGAAATTTACATAAAGCCTTAACGGTATAACTGCAGTGCATTTAGAAGAATTCCGTATTCTTATATTTAGGTATAAAGTCAATTTTCTTGTATGTACACATTTAGTAATCGATGTCGAAATGCTTCAAATCATTAGTTTAACATATTTAAGTTAATTAAACCCCCTCTATCTTTTTGAAGTCTACATAAAGCCTTAACGGCATAACGGCAGAGCATTTAGAAGAATTCCGTTATCTTATATTTAGGTATAAAGTCGATTTTCTTGTATATATACATATAGCAATCGATAGCGAAATGCTTCAAATCATTAGTTTAACATATTTTAAATTAATTAACCTTCTTTAACGTATTTAAGTTAATAAAAAGCCATGGCGGCATAACGGCAGTGCATTTACAAGAATTCCGTAATTTTATATTTAGGTATAAAGTCGATTTTGTTGTATATACGCATTTAGCAATCGATATCGAAATGCTTCAAAGCATTAGGTTAACTATTTAAGTTAATTAACGTTTTTAACGTATTGAAGTTGATATAAAACCATAGCGGCGTAACGACAGTACATTTTGGGAAAAATTCCGCAGTCTTTTTACTTAGGTATAAAGTCAATTTTCTTGTATATAAACATTTAGCAATCGATAACGAAATACTTCAAATCATTAGTTTAACATATCTAAGTTAATTAACCCCTTTTTTAGCGATCTGAAGTTGACATATAGCCATGGCGGGGATAAAGGGAGTGCATTTAGAAGAATTCCGTAATCTTATATTAAGGTATAAAGTCGATTTTCATGTAGATACACATTTAGCTATCGATATCGAGTTGCTTCAAATCATTCGTTTAACATATTTATTTTTTAATAAACCTTCTTTAAAAGATCTGAAGTTGGCATATAGCCATGGGGGCATAACGGCAGTGCATGTAGAAGAATTCCGTAATCTTATATTTAGGTATAAAGTCGATTTTGTTGTATATACACATTTAGAAAACGATATGAAATGCTTCAAATCATTAGATTAACATATTTCAGTTAACAAACCTTCTTTATCTTACTGAAGTTTACATAAAGCCATAACGGTGTAAAGGCAGTGCATTTGGAAGAATTCCGTAAACTTATATTTAGGTATAAAGTCGATTTTGTTTTATATACATATTAAGCAAACGATATCGAGATGCTTCACCTCATTAGTTTAAAAATATTTAAGTTAATAAACCTTCTTTAACGAACTGAAGTTGGCATAAAGCTATGGCGGCATAAGGGCAGTGCATGTAGAATAATTCCGTTATCTTATATTTAATTATAAAGCCGATTTTCTTGTATATACACATTTAGCAATCGATACCGAAATGCTTCAAATCATTAGTTTAACATATTTAAGTTAATAAACCTTCTTTAACGCACTTTAAGTCTACATAAAGCCTTAACGGGATAACGGCAAAGCATTTAGAAGAATTCAGTTATCTTATATTTAGGTATAAAGTCGATTTTCTTGTATATACACATTTAGCAATCGATATCGAAATGCTTCAAATAATTACTTTAACATATTTAAGTTAATAAACCTTCTTTAACGAACGGAAGTTGGCATAAAGCCATGGCGAGATAACGACAATACATTTGGAAGAATTCCGTAGTCTTATATTTATATATAAAGTCGATTTTCTTGTATACACACATTTAGCTATCGATATCGAAATGCTTCAAATCATTGGTTTAACATTTTTAAGTTAATTAACCTTCTTTAACGTAATAAGGTGATATAAAGCCATGGCGGCATAACTACAGTGCAGGTAAAAGAATTCCGTTTTCTTATATTTAGGTATAAAGTCGATTTTCTTGTATTTACACATTTAGCAATCGATATCGAAAATCTTCAAATCATTAGTTTAACATATTTAAGTTAGTTAACCCTTTCCCTTTAAAGTAATGAAGGTGATATAAAGCCATGGCGGCATAACGACAGTGCAGGTAGAAGAGTTTTGTAATCTTTTATTTAGGTATATAGTCGATTTTCTTGTATTTTTCACATTTAGCAATCGATATCGAAAATCTTCAAATAATTAGTTTAACATGTTTAAGTTAGTTAACCTTCCTTTAAAGTAATGAAGGTGATAATAAGGGCCCTGGCGGCATAACGCCCGTGCATTTAGAAGAATTCCGTTATCTTATATTTAGGTATAAAGTCGATTTTGTT
This sequence comes from Bactrocera correcta, assembly GCA_027475135.1. NCBI lineage: Eukaryota > Metazoa > Arthropoda > Insecta > Diptera > Tephritidae > Bactrocera > Bactrocera correcta. The sequence goes on along the minus strand of JAPZAG010001361.1, from coordinate 9,231 downwards.
GTATTTACACATTTGGCAATCGATATCGAAAATCTTCAAATCATTAGTTTAACATATTTAAGTTAGTTAACCTTCCTTAACGTAATGAAGGTGATATAAAGCCATGGCGGCATAACGACAGTGCAGGTAGAAGAGTTTCGTAATCTTATATTTATGTATAAAGTCGATTTTTTTGTATACACACATTTAGCTATCGATATCGAAATGCTTCAAATCATTAGTTTTTAAAATATTTAAGTTAATTAACCTTCTTTAACGTAATGAAGGTGATATAAAGCCATGGGGGGCATAACGACAGGGCCAGGTAGAAGAGTTTCGTAATCTCATATTTAGGTATATAGTCGATTTTCTTGTATTTACAATTTAGCAATCGATATCGAAAATCTTCCCAAAACATTAGTTTAACATATTTAAGTTAGTTAACCTTCCTTTACGTAATTAAGGTGATATAAAGCCATGGCGGGGATAACGACAGTGCAGGTAGAAGAGTTTCGTAATCTTATAAATTTTGGTATATATTCGATTTTCTTTATTTACACATTTAGCAATCGATATCGAAAATCTTCAAATCATTAGTTTAACATATTTAAGTTAGTAAACCTTCCTTAACGTAACGAAGGTGATATAAAGCCATGGCGGCATAACGACAGTGCAGGTAGAAGAGTTTCGTAATCTTATATTTAGGTATATAGTCGATTTTCTTGTATTTACACATTTAGCAATCGATATCGAAAAACTTCAAATCATTAGTTTAACATATTTAAGTTAGTTAACCTTCCTGAACGTAATGAAGGTGATATAAAGCCATGGCGGCATAACGACAGTGGATTTAGAAGAATTCCGTTATCTTTTATTTAGGTATAAAGTCGATTTTTTTGTACTTACACATTTAGCAATCGATATCGAAAATCTTCAAATCATTAGTTTAACATATTTAAGTTAGTTAACCTTCCCTTTAAAGTAATGAAGGTGATATAAAGCCATGGCGGCATAACGACAGTGCATTTAGAAGAATTCCGTTACTTATATTTAGGTATAAAGTCGATTTTGTTGTATATACGCATTTTGCAATCGATATCGAAATGCTTTTAAAGCATTAGGATAACATATTTAAGTTAATTAACGTTCTTTAACGTATTGAAGTTGATATAAAACCATAGCGGCGTAAAGACAGTACATTTGGAAGAATTCCGCAGTCTTATACTTAGGTATAAAGTCAATTTTCTTGTATATACACATTTAGCTATCGATATCGAGTTGCTTCAAATCATTCGTTTAACATATTTATTTTAATAAAACCCTTTTTTAACGATCTGAAGTTGGCATAAAGCCATGGCGGCATAACGGCAGTGCATGTAGAAGAATTCCGTAATCTTATATTTAGGTATAAAGTCGATTTTGTTGTATATACACATTTAGCAATCGATATCGAAATGCTTCAAATCATTAGTTTAACATATTTCAGTTAACAAACCTTCTTTATCTTACTGAAGTTTACATAAAGCCATAACGGTGTAACGGCAGTGCATTTGGAAGAATTCCGTAAACTTATATTTAGGTATAAAGTCAATTTTGTTTTATATACATATTAAGCAATCGATATCGAGATGCTTCACCTCATTATTTAAGTTTAAATTTAAAGCTCTTTATCTTACTGAAAATCTACAAAAGCCTTAGCGGCATAACGGGAGTGCATTAAGAAGAACTACGTAATCTTAGCTATGAATTCGATTTTCTTGTATATACACATTTTTGCAATCGATATCGAAATGCTTCAAATTATTAGTGTAACATATTTAAGTTAATAAAACCCTTTTTTAACGTATTGAAGGTGATACAAAGCCATGGCGGCATAACGGCAGAGCATTTAGAAGAATTCCGTTATCTTATATTTAGGTATAAAGTCGATTTTCTTGTATATATACATATAGCAATCGATAGCGAAATGCTTCAAATCATTAGTTTAACATATTTAAGTTAATTAACCTTCTTTAACGTATTGAAGTTAATATAAAGCCATGGCGGCATAACGGCAGTGCATTTACAAGAATTCCGTAATTTTATATTTAGGTATAAAGTCGATTTTGTTGTATATACGCATTTAGCAATCGATATCGAAATGCTTCAAAGCATTAGGTTAACATATTTAAGTTAATTAACGTTCTTTAACGTATTGAAGTTGATATAAAACCATAGCGGCGTAACGACAGTACATTTGGAAGAATTCCGCAGTCTTATACTTAGGTATAAAGTCAATTTTCTTGTATATAAACATTTAGCAATCGATAACGAAATACTTCAAATCATTAGTTTAACATATCTAAGTTAATTAACCTTCTTTAGCGATCTGAAGTTGACATATAGCCATGGCGGCATAACGGCAGTGCATTTAGAAGAATTCCGTAATCTTATATTAAGGTATAAAGTCGATTTTCATGTAGATACACATTTAGCTATCGATATCGAGTTGCTTCAAATCATTCGTTTAACATATTTATGTTAATAAACCTTCTTTAACGATCTGAAGTTGGCATATAGCCATGGCGGCATAACGGCAGTGCATGTAGAAGAATTCCGTAATCTTATATTTAGGTATAAAGTCGATTTTGTTGTATATACACATTTAGCAATCGATATCGAAATGCTTCAAATCATTAGTTTAACATATTTCAGTTAACAAACCTTCTTTATCTTACTGAAGTTTACATAAAGCCATAACGGTGTAACGGCAGTGCATTTGGAAGAATTCCGTAAACTTATATTTGGGTATAAAGTCGTTTTTGTTTTATATACATATTAAGCAATCGATATCGAGATGCTTCACCTCATTGGTTTAACATATTAAGTTAATAAACCTTCTTTAACGAACTGAAGTTGGCATAAAGCTATGGCGGCATAAGGGCAGTGCATGTAGAATAATTCCGTTATCTTATATTTAATTATAAAGCCGATTTTCTTGTATATACACATTTAGCAATCGATACCGAAATGCTTCAAATCATTAGTTTAACATATTTAAGTTAATAAACCTTCTTTAACGCACTGAAGTCTACATAAAGCCTTAACGGCATAACGGCAGTGCATTTAGAAGAATTCAGTTATCTTATATTTAGGTATAAAGTCGATTTTCTTGTATATACACATTTAGCAATCGATATCGAAATGCTTCAAATAATTACTTTAACATATTTAAGTTAATAAACCTTCTTTAACGAACGGAAGTTGGCATAAAGCCATGGCGAGATAACGACAATACATTTGGAAGAATTCCGTAGTCTTATATTTATATATAAAGTCGATTTTCTTGTATACACACATTTAGCTATCGATATCGAAATGCTTCAAATCATTGGTTTAACATATTTAAGTTAATTAACCTTCTTTAACGTAATGAAGGTGATATAAAGCCATGGCGGCATAACTACAGTGCAGGTAAAAGAGTTTCGTAATCTTATATTTAGGTATATAGTCGATTTTCTTGTATTTACACATTTAGCAATCGATATCGAAAATCTTCAAATCATTAGTTTAACATATTTAAGTTAGTTAACCTTCCTTAACGTAATGAAGGTGATATAAAGCCATGGCGGCATAACGACAGTGCAGGTAGAAGAGTTTCGTAATCTTATATTTAGGTATATAGTCGATTTTCTTGTATTTACACATTTAGCAATCGATATCGAAAATCTTCAAATCATTAGTTTAACATATTTAAGTTAGTTAACCTTCCTTAACGTAATGAAGGTGATATAAAGCCATGGCGGCATAACGACAGTGCAGGAAGAAGAGTTTCGTAATCTTATATTTAGGTATATAGTCGATTTTCTTGTATTTACACATTTAGCAATCGATATCGAAAATCTTCAAATCATTAGTTTAACATATTTAAGTTAGTTAACCTTCCTTAACGTAATGAAGGTGATATAAAGCCATGGCGGCATAACGACAGTGCATTTAGAAGAATTCCGTTATCTTATATTTAGGTATAAATTCGATTTTGTTGTATATACGCATTTAGCAATCGATATCGAAATGCTTCATAGCATTAAGTTAACATATTTAAGTTAATTAACCTTCTTTAACGTATTAAAGTTGATATAAAACCATAGCGGCGTAACGACAGTACATTTGGAAGAATTCCGCATATTTATATTTAGGTATAAAGTCAATTTTCTTGTATATAAACATTAAGAAATCGATATCGAAATGCTTCGAATAACGGGTCAAGAAAATCGACTTTATACCTAAATATAAGATAACGGAATTCTTCTACTTGCACTGCCGTTATGCCGCCATAGCTTTATGCCAACTTCAGATCGTTAAAGGAGGTTTATTAAAATAAATATGTTAAACTAATGAAATGAAGCATCTCGATATCGATCGCTAAATGTGTATATACAAGAAAATCGACTTTTTACGTAAATATAAGACTACGGAATTCTTCCAAATGTACTGCCTTTATGCCGCCATGGCTTTATATCAACTTCAAAACGTTAAAGAAGGTTAATTAACTTAAATATGTTAAACTAATGATTTGAAGCATTTCGATATCGATTGCTAAATGCGTATATACAACAAAATCGACTTTATACCTAAATATAAGATTACGGAATTCATATAAATATACTGCCGTTATGCCGATATGGCTTTATGTAAACTTCAGTAAGATAAAGAAGGTTAATTAACTTAAGTATGCTAAACCAGTTATCTGAAGCATTTCAATATCGTTAGCTAAATGTGTATATACAAGAAAATCGACTTTATACCTAAATATAAGATTACGGAATTCTTCTACATGCACTGCCGTTATGCCGCCATGGCTATATGCCAACTTCAGATCGCTAAAGAAGGTTAATTAACTTAAGTATGTTAACCGAATAATTTGAAGAATTTCGATATCGATAGATAAATGTGTATATACAAGAAAATCGACTTTTTACCTGAATATAAGATCACGAAATTCTTCCAAATGCACTGCCGTTATACCGTTTTGGCGTTATGTAAACTTCAGTAAGATAAAGAAGGTTAATTAACTTAAATATGTTAAAATAATGATTTGAAGCATTTCGATATCGATTGCTTAATGTGTATATAAAACAAAATCGACTTTATACCTAAATACAAGATTACGCGTTTCTTCCAAATCTACTGTCGTTATGCCGCCATGGCTTTATATCAACTTCAATACGTTAAAGAAGGTTAATTAACTTTAATATGTTAAACTAATGATTTGAAGCATATCGATATCGATTGCTAAATGCGTATATACAACAAAATCGACTTTATACCTAAATATAAGATTACGGAATTCTTCTAAATGCACTGCCGTTATGCCGCCATGGCCTTAAGCAAACTTCCGTTCGTTAAAGAAGGTTTATTAACTTAAATATGTTAAACGAATAATTTGAAGAATTTCGATATCGATTGCTAAATGAGTATATACAAGAAAATCGACTTTATACCTAAATATAAGATTACGGAATTCTTCTAAATGCACTGCCGTTATGCCGTTATGGCTTTATGTTAACTTCAGAAGGTTTATTAACTTGGATATGTTACACTAGTTATTTGAAGCATTTCGAAATCGATTGCTTAATGCATATATACAAGAAAATCGACTTTCTACCTAAATATAAGATTACGGAATTCTTCCAAATGTACTGTCGTTATGCCGCCATGGCTTTTTATCAACTTCAATATGTGATAGAAGCAAGAAGAAGAAGAATTAACTTAAATATGTTAAACTAATGATTTGAAGCATTTCGATATCGATTGCTAAATCGAAATTGCTAAAATCGACTTTAGACCTAAATATAAGCTTACGGAATTCTTCTAAATGCACTGCCGTTATGCCGTTATGGCTTTATGTTAACTTCAGAAGGTTTATTAACTTAGGTATGTTACACTAGTTATTTGAAGCATTTCGAAATCGATTGCTTAATGCATATATTCAAGAAAATCGACTTTCTACCTAAATATAAGATAACGGAATTCTTCCAAATGTACTGTCGGTATGCCGCCATGGCTTTATATCAACTTCAATATGTTATAGAAGGATAATTAACTTAAATATGTTAAACTAATGATTTGAAGCATTTCGATATCGATTGCTAAATGCGTATATACAACAAAATCGACTTTATACCTAAATATAAGCTTACGAAATTCTTCTAAATGCACTGCCGTTATGCCGCCATGGCTTTATGTTAACTTCAGTGCGTTAAAGAAGCTTTATTAACTTAAATATGTTAAACTAATGATTTGAAGATTTTCGAAATCGATTGCTTAATGCATATACACAACAAAATCGACTTTATACCTAAATATAAGATTACGGAATTCTTCCAAATGCACTGCCGTTATTCCGTTATGGCTTTATGTTAACTTCAGTTCGTTTAAGAAGGTTTATTAACTTAAATATGTTAAACCAATTATTTGAAGCATTTCGATTGCTTAATGCATATATACAAGAAAATCGACTTTATACCTAAATATAAGATCACGGAATTCTTCCAAATGTACTGTCGTTATTCCACCATGGCTTTATATCAACTCCAATACGTTAAAAAAGGTTAATTAACTTAAATATGTTAAAATAATGATTTGAAGCATTTAGATATCGATATCTAAATGTGTATATGAAAGAAAATCGACTTTATACCTAAATATAAGATTACGGAATACTTCCAAATGTACTGTTGTTATGCCGCCATGGCTTTATATCAACTTCAATATGTTAAAGAAGGATAATTAACTTAAATATGTTAAACTAATGATTTGAAGCTTTTCGATATCGATAGCTAAATGTGTGTATACAAGAAAATCGAATTTATACCTAAATATAAGATTACGGAATTCTTCTACATGCACTGTTGTTATGCCGCCACGACTATATGCCAACTTCAGATCGTTGATGAAAGTTTATTAACTTAAATATGTTAAACTAATGATTTGAAGCATTTCGATATCGATTGCTAAATGAGTATATACAAGAAAATCGACTTTATACCTAAATATAAGATTACGTAATTCTTCTAAATGCTTTGCCGTTATGCCGTTAAGGTGTTTGTAGACTTCAGTAAGATAAAGAGGGTTAATTAACTTAAATATGTTAAACTAATGATTTGAAGCATTTCGAAAGCGATTGCTAAATGAGTGCATACAAGAAAATCGACTTTATACCTAAATATAAGATTACGGAATTCTTCTACATGCACTGCCGTTATGCCGCCACTACTATATGCCAACTTCAGATCGTTGAAGAAAGTTTATTAACTTAAGTATGTTATACTAATGATTTGAAGCATTTCGATATCGATTGCTAAATGAGTATATACAAGAAAATCGACTTTATACCTAAATATAAGATTACGGAATTCTTCTAAATGCACTGCCGTTATGCCGTTATGGCTTTATGTTAACTTCAGAAGGTTTATTAGCTTAGATATGTTACACTAGTTATTTGAAGCATTTCGAAATCGATTGCTTAATGCATATATACAAGAAAATCGACTTTCTACCTAAATATAAGATTACGAAATTCTTCCAATTGTACTGTCGTTATGCCGCCATAGCTTTTTATCAACATCAATATGTTATAGAAGCAAGAAGAAGAAGAATTAACTTAAATATGTTAAACTAATGATTTGAAGCATTTCGATATCGATTGCTAAATGTGTATATACACCAAAATCGACTTTATACTTAAATATAAGCTTACGGAATTCTTCTAAATGCACTGCCGTTATGCCGTTATGGCTTTATGTTAACTTCAGAAGGTTTATTAACTTAGATATGTTACACTAGTTATTTGAAGCATTTCGAAATCGATTGCTTAATGCATATATTCAAGAAAATCGACTTTCTACCTAAATATAAGATTAGGGAATTCTTTCAAATGTACTGTCGTTATGCCGCCATGGCTTTATACAACTTCAATATGTTATAGAAGGATGATTAACTTAAATATGTTAAACTAATGATTTGAAGCATTTCGAAATCGATTGCTAAATGTGTATATACACCAAAATCGATTTTATACCTAAATATAAGCTCACGGAATTCTTCTAAATGCACTGCCGTTATGCCGCCATGGCTTTATGTTCACTTCAGTGCGTTAAAGAAGCTTTATTAACTTAAATATGTTAAACTAATGATTTGAAGATTTTCGAAATCGATTGCTAAATGCATAAACACAACAAAATCGACTTTATACCTAAATATAAGATTACGGGATTCTTCCAAATGCACTGCCGTTATTCCGTTATGGCTTTATGTTAACTTCAGTTCGTTTAAGAAGGTTTATTAACTTAAATATGTTAAACCAGTTATTTGAAGCATTTCGATTGCTTAATGCATATATACAAGAAAATCGACTTTATACCTAAATATAAGATCACGGAATTCTTCCATATGTACTGTCGTTATACCACCATGGCTTTATATCAACTCCAATACGTTAAAAAAGTTTAATTAACTTAAATATGTTAAAATAATGATTTGAAGCATTTCGATATCGATACCTAAATGTATATATAAAAGAAAATCGACTTTATACCTAAATATGAGATTACGGAATACTTCCAAATCTACTGTCGTTATGCCGCCATGGCTTTATATCAACTTCAATATGTTATAGAAGGATAATTAACTTAAATATGTTAAACTAATGATTTGAAGCATTTCGATATCGATAGCTAAATGTGTATATACAAGAAAATCGACTTTATGCCTAAATATAAGATTACGGAATTCTTCTACATGCACTGCCGTTATGCCGCCACTACTATATGCCAACTTCAGATCGTTGAAGAAAGTTTATTAATTTAAGTATGTTAAACTAATGATTTGAAGCATTTCGATATCGATTGCTAAATGAGTATATACAAGAAAATCCACTTTATACCTAAATATAAGATTACGTAATTCTTCTAAATGCTTTGCCGTTATGCCGTTAAGGTGTTTGTAGACTTCAGTAAGATAAAGAGGGTTAATTAACTTAAATATGTTAAACTAATGATTTGAGGCATTTCGATATCGATTGCTTAAAGCATTTATACAAGAAAATTGACTTTATACCTAAATATAAGATTACGGAATTCTTCCAAATGTACTGTCGTTATGCCGCCATGGCTTTATATCAACTTCAATATGTTAAAGAAGGTTAATTAACTTAAATATGTTAAACTAATGATTTGATGCATTTCGATATCGATTGCTAAATGTGTTATA
>JAPZAG010001360.1:0-33287 GCA_027475135.1 Bactrocera correcta | reverse complement strand
CGTTATGCCGCCATGGTTTTATATCACCTACATTACGTTAAAGAAGGTTAACTAACTTAAATATGTTAAACGAGTGAATTGAAGCATTACTATATCGATTGCCAAATGCGTATATACAACAAAAACGACTTTATACCTAAATATAAGATTACGGAATTCTTCTAAATGCACTGCCGTTATGCCGCCATGGCTTTAAGCCAACTTCCGTTCGTTAAAGAAGGTTTATTAACTTAAATATGTTAAAGTAATGATGACTAATGATTTGAAGCATTTCGATATCGATTGCTAAATGGGTATATACAAGAAAATCAACTTTATACATAAATATAAGACTACGGAATTCTTCCAAATGTATTGTCGTTATGCTGCCATGGCTTTACATCAACTTCAATACGTTAAACAAGGTTAATTAACTTAAATATGTTAAACTAATGATTTGAGGCATTTCGATATCGATTGCTAAATGCGTATATACAACAAAATCGACTTTATACCTAAATATAATATTACGGAATTCTTCTAAATGCACTGTCGTTATGCCGCCATGGTTTTATATCACCTACATTACGTTTAAGAAGGTTAACTAACTTAAATATGTTAAACGAGTGAATTGAAGCATTACTATATCGATTGCCAAATGCGTATATACAACAAAAACGACTTTATACCTAAATATAAGATTACGGAATTCTTCTAAATGCACTGCCGTTATGCCGTTAAGGCTTTATGTTAACTTCAGTTCGTTAAAGAAGGTTAATAAATGTGTATATACAAGAAAATCGACTTTATACCTAAATATAAGATTACGGAATTCTTCTACATGCACTGCCGTTATGCCGCCATGGCTTTATATCACCTTCATTACGTTAAAGAAGGTTAACTAACTTAAATATGTTAAACGAATAATTTGAAGCATTTCGATATCGATAGATAAATGTGTATATACAAGAAAATCGAATTTTTGCTTAAATATAAGATCACGAAATTCTTCCAAATGCACTGCCGTTATACCGTTTTGGTTTTATGTGAACATCAGTAAGATAAAGAAGGTTAATTAACTTAAATATGTTCAAATAATGATTTGAAGCATTTCGATATCGATTGCTTAATGTGTATATACAACAAAATCGACTTTATACCTAAATATAAGATTACGGGTTTCTTCCAAATCTACTGTCGTTATGCCGCCATGGCTTTAAATCAACTTCAATACGTTAAAGAAGTTTAACTAACATAAATATGTTAAACTAATGATTTGAAGATTTTCGATATCGATTGCTAAAAATGTAAAAAAACAAGAAAATCGACTATATACCTAAATAAAAGATTACGGAACTCTTCTACCTGCACTATCGTTATGCCGCCATGGCTTTATATCACCTTCATTACGTTAAAGAAGGTTAATTAACTTAAATATGTTAAACTTATGATTTGAAGCATTTCGATATCTATTGCTAAATGCGTATGTACAACAAAATCGACTTTATACCTAAATATAAGATAACGGAATTCATACAAATATACCGCCGTTATGCCGTTAAGGCTTTATGTAAACTTCATTAAGACAAAGAAGGTTAATTAACTTAAATATGCTAAACCAGTTATTTGAAGCATTTTGATATATATTGCTAAATGTGTAAATACAAGAAAATCGACTTTATACCTAAATATAAAATTATAACATTACGGATATATTCTAAATGCACTGCCGTTATACTGTTAAGGCTTTATGTAGACTTCAGTAAGCTAAAAAGCGTATATTAACTTAATATGTTAAACTAATGATTTGAAGCATTTCGATATCGATAGCTAAATGTGTATATACAAGAAAATCGACTTTATACATAAATATAAGACTACGGAATTCTTCCAAATGTATTGTCGTTATGCCGCCATGGCTTTATGCCAACTTCCGTTCGTTAAAGAAGGTTTATTAACTTTAATATGTTAAACTAATGATTTTAAGCATTTCGATCTCGATTGCTAAATATGTAAATACACGAAAATCGACTTTATACCTAAATATAAAATTACGGAATCCTTTTAAATGCACTGCAGTTATACCGTTAAGGCTTTATGTAGACTTCAGTGCGTTAAAGAAGGTTTATTTCCATAAATATGTTAAACTAATGATTTGCAACATTTCGGTATCGATTGCTAAATATGTATATACAAGAAAATCGGCTTTATACCTAAATATAAGATAACGGAATTCTTCTACATGCACTGCCGTTATGCCGCCATGGCTTTATGCCAACTTCAGTTCGTTAAAGAAGGTTTATTAACTTAAATATGTTAAACTAATGAGTTGAAGCATCTCGATATCGATTGCTTAATATGTATATACAGCAAAATCGGCTTTATACCTAAATATAAGTTTACGGAATTCTTCCAAATGCACTGTTATACCGTTATGTCTTTATGTAAACTTCAGTAAGATAAAGAGGGTTAATTAACCTAAATATGTTAAACTAATGATTTGAAGCATTTCGTTATCGATTGCTAAATGTGTATGTACAAGAAAATCGACTTTATACCTAAATATAAGATAACGGAGTTCTTCTACATGCACTGCCGTTATGCCGCCATAGCTTTATGTCAACTTCAGTTCGTTAAAGAAGGTTAACTAACTTAAATATGTTAAACGAATGATTTGAAACATTTCGCTATCGATAGCTTAATGTGTATATACAAGAAAATCAACTCTTTACCTAAATATAAGATTACAGAATTCTTCCAAATGCACTGCCGTTATACCGTTTTGGTTTTATGTAAACTTCAGTAAGATAAAGAAGGTTAATAAACTTAAATATGTTAAACTAATGATTCAAAGCATTTCGATATCGATAGCTAAATGTGTATATACAAGAAAATCGACTTTATACCTAAATATAAGATTACGGAATTCTTCGAAATGCACTGTCGTTATGCCGCCATGGCTTTATATCACCTTCATTACGGTAAAGAAGGTTAACTAACTTAAATATGTTAAACTAATGATTTGAAGCATTTCGATATCGATTGCTAAATGTGTATGTACAACAAAATCGACTTTATACCTAAATATAAGATACCGGAATTCATATAAATATACTGCCGTTATGCCGTTATTGTTTTATGTAAACTTCAGTAAGATAAATAAGGTTAATTAACTTAAATATGCTGAACCAGTTATTTGATGCATTTCGATATCGATTGCTAAATATGTAAATACAAGAAAATCGACTTTATACCTAAATATAAGACAACGAAATTCTTCTACATGCACTGCCGTTATCCCGCCATAGCTTTATGCCAACATCAGTTCGTTAAAGAAGGTTTATTAACTTTAATATGTTAAACTAATGAGTTGAAGCATCTCGATATCGATTGCTAAATATGTATATACAACAAAATCGACTTTATACCTAAATATAAGATTACGGAATTCTTCGAAATGCACTGCCGTTATGCCGCCATGGCCTTAAGCCAACTTCAGTTCGTTAAAGAAGGTTTATTAATTTAAATATGTTAAACCAGTTATTTCAAGCATTTCGATATCGACTACTTAATGCATACTTATATGCCAGAAAATCGACTTTATACCTACATATATGACTACGGAATTCTTCCAAATTTACTGTCGTTATGCTGCCATGGCTCTCTATCACCTTCATTACGTTAATATAAAGCCATGGCGGCATAACGACAGTAGATTTGGAATAATTCCGTAATCTTATATTTAGGTATAGGGTCGATTTTGTTGTATATACACATTTAGCAATCGATATCGAAATGCTTTAAATCATTAGTTTAACATATTTAAGTTAATTAACCTTCTTCATCTTACTGAAGTTTACATAAATCCAAAACGGTATAACGGCAGTGCAATTGGAAAAATTCCGTAATCTTATATTTAGGTAAAGAGTCGATTTTCTTGTATATACACATCTAGCTATCGATATCGAAATGCTTCAAATCATTCGTTTAACATATTTAAGTTAATTAACCTTCTTTAACGTATTGAAGTTGATGTAAAGCCATGGCAGCATAACGACAATACATTTGGAGGAATTCCGTAATCTTATATTTAGCTATAAAGTCGATTTTGTTGTATATACATACTTAGCAATCAATATCGAGATGCTTCAACTCATTAGTTTAACATATTTAAGTTAATAAACCTTCTTTAACGAACTGAAGTTGGCATAAAGCTATGGCGGCATAACGACAGTGCATTTAGAAGATCTCCGTAATCTTATATTTAGGTATAAAGTCGATTTTGTTGTATATACGCATTTAGCAATCAATATCGAAATGCTTCAAATCATTTAAGTTAATAAACCTTCTTTATCTTACTGAAGTTTACATAAAGTCATAACGGTATAACGGCAGTGCATTTGGAAAAATTCCGTAATCTTATATTTAGGTAAAGAGTCGATTTTGTTGTATATACGCATTTAGCAATCGATATCGATGCTTCAAATCATTAGTTTAACATATTTAAGTTAATTTACCTTCCTCAACGTATTGAAGTTGATGTAAAGCCATGGCAGCATAACGACAATATATTTGGAAGAATTTAGAAGAATTCCGTAATGTTATAATTTTATATTTAGGTAAAAAGTCGGTTTTCTTGTATATACACATTTAGCTATCGATATCGAAATGCTTCAAATCATTCGTTTAACATATTTAAGTTAGTAAACCTTCTTAAACGTATTGAAGGTTAACGTAGTTAACCTTCTTTAACGTAATGAATGCGATATAGAGCCATGGCGGCATAACGACAGTATATTTAGAAGAATTCCGTAATCTTATATTTAGGTATAAAGTCGATTTTGTTGTATATACATACTTAGCAATCAATATCGAGATGCTTCAACTCATTAGTTTAACATATTTAAGTTAATTAACCTTCTTTATCTTACTGAAGTTTACATAAAGCCATAACGGTATAACGGCAGTGCATTTGGAAGAATTCCTTAATCTTATATTTAGGTAAAGAGTCGACTTTGTTGTATATACGCATTTAGCAATCGATATCGATGCTTCAAATCATTAGTTTAACATATTTAAGTTAATTTACCTTCCTCAACGTATTGAAGTTGATGTAAAGCCATGGCAGCATAACGACAACATATTTGGAAGAATTTAGAAGAATTCCGTAATGTTATAATTTTATATTTAGGTATAAAGTCGGTTTTCTTGTATATACACATTTAGCTATCGATATCGAAATGCTTCAAATCATTCGTTTAACATATTTAAGTTAGTAAACCTTCTTAAACGTATTGAAGGTTAACGTAGTTAACCTTCTTTAACGTAATGAATGTGATATAGAACCATGGCGGCATAACGACAGTATATTTAGAAGAATTCCGAAATCTTATATTAAGTATAAAGCCGATTTTGTTGTATATACGCATTTAGCAATCGATATCGATGCTTCAAATCATTAGTTTAACATATTTAAGTTAATTAACCTTCTTTAACGTATTGAAGTTGATGTAAAGCCATGGCAGCATAACGACAATACATTTGGAGGAATTCCGTAGTCTTATATTTATATATATAATGTTGATTTTCTTGTATATACACATTAAGCAATCAATATCGAAATGCTTCAAATCATTAGTTTAACATATTTAAGTTAATAAACCTTCTTTAACGAACGAAAGTTCGCTTAAAGCCATGGCGGCATAACGGCAGTGCATTTAGAAGAATTCCGTAATCTTATATTAGGTATGAAGTCGATTTTCTTGTACATACACATTTAGCTATCGATATCGAAATGCTTCAAATCATTAGTTTAACATATTAAGTTAATAAACATTTTTTAGCATACTGAAGTCTAAAAAAAGCCTTAACGGTATAACGGCAGTGCATTTAGAAGAATTCCGTATTGCTATAATTTTATATTTAGGTAAAAAGTCGATTTTCTTGTATATACACATTTAGCTATCGATATCGAAATGCTTCAAATCATTCGTTTAACATATTTAAGTAAGTTAACCTTCTTTAACGTAATGAAGGTGATATAAAGCCATGGCGGCATAACGACAGTGCATTTAGAAGAATTCCGTAATCTTATATTTAGGTATAAAGTCGATTTTGTTTTATATACGCATTTAGCAATCGATATCGAAATGCTTCAAATCATTAGTTTAACATATTTAAGTTAATTAACCTTCTTTAACGTATTGAAGTTTATTTAAAGCCATGGCGCCATAACGACAGTAACATTTGGAAGAATTCCGTAGTCTCATATTTAGGTATAAATTCGATTTTCTGGTATATATGCATTAAGCAATCGATATCGAAATGCTTCAAATAACTGGTTTAACATATTTAAGTTAATTAACTTTCTTTAACGAACTGAAGATGGCTTAAGGCCATGGCGGCTTAACGGCAGCGCATTTAGAAGAATTCCGTAATTTTATATTTGGGTATAAAGTCGATTTTCTTGTATATACACATTTAGCTATCGATATCGAAATGCTTCAAATCATTAGTTTAACATATTTAAGTTAATTAACCTTCTTTAACGTACTGAAGTTGATATAAAGCCATGGCGGCATAACGACAGTACATTTAGAAGAATTCCGTAGCCTTATATTTATGTAAAAAGTCGATTTTCTTGTATATACACATTAAGCAATCGATATCGAAATCCTTCAAATCATTAGTTTAATATATTTAAGTTAGTTAACCTTCTTACCGTAATGAAGGTGATATAAAGCCATGGCGGCATAACGACAGTGCATTTAGAAGAATTCCGTAATCTTATATTTAGGTATAAATTCGATTTTGTTGTATATACGCATCTAGCAATCGATATCGAAATGCTTCAAATCATTAGTTTAACATATTTAAGTTAATTAACCTTCTTTAATGTAATGAAGGTGATATAAAGCCATGGCGGCATAACGACAGTGCATTTGGAAAAATTCCGTAATCTTATATTTAGGTAAAGAGTCGATTTTGTTGTATATACACATTTAGCTATCGATATCGAAATGCTTCAAATTATTCGTTTAACATATTTAAGTTAGTTAACCTTCTTTAACGTAATGAAGGTGATATAAAGCCATGGCGGCATAACGGCAGTGCATTTAGAAGAATTCCGTAATCTTATATTAGGTATAAAGTCGATTTTCTTGTACATACACATTTAGCTATCGATATCGAAATGCTTCAAATCATTAGTTTAACATATTAAGTTAATAAACATTTTTTAGCATGCTGAAGTCTACATAAAGCCTTCACGGTATAACGGCAGTGCATTTAGAAGAAATCCGTAATGCTATAATTTTATATTTAGGTAAAAAGTCGATTTTCTTGTATATACACATTTAGCTATCGATATCGAATTGCTTCAAATCATTCGTTTAACATATTTAAGTAAGTTAACCTTCTTTAACGTAATGAAGTTGATACAACGCCATGGCGGCATAACGACAGTGCATTTAGAAGAATTCCGTAATCTTATATTTAGGTATAAAGTCGATTTTGTTGTAAATACACATTAGCAATCAATATCGAGATGGTTCAACTCATTAGTTTTAACATATTTAAGTTAATTAACCTTTTTTTCCTACTGAAGTGTACGTAAAGCCATAACGGTATAACGGCAGTGCATTTGGAAGAATTCCCTAATCTTATATTTAGGTATAAAGTCGATTTTCTTTTATATACACATTTAGATATCGATATCGAAATCCTTCAAATCATTCGTTTAACATATTTAAGTTAGTTAACCTTCTTTAACGTAATGAAGGTGATATAAAGCCATGGCGGCATAACGACAGTAGATTTGGAAGAATTCCGTAATCTTTTATTTATGTAAAAACTCGATTTTCTTGTATATACAAATTTAGCGATCGATATCGAGATGCTTCAACTCATTAGTTTAACATATTTAAGTTAATAAACCTTCTTTAACGAACTGAAGTTGGCATAAAGCTATGGCGGCATAACGGCAGTGCATGCAGAAGAATTCCGTTATCTTATATTTAGGTATAAAGTCGATTTTCTTGTATTTACACATTTAGCAATAGATATCGAAATGCATCAAATAACTGGTTTAGCATATTTAAGTTAATTAACCTTCTTTATCTTACTGAAGTTTACATAAAGCAATAACGGCAAAACGGCAGTATATTTATATGAATTTCGTTATCTTATATTTATGTATAAAGTCGATTTTGCTGTACATACACATTTAGCAATCGATATCGAAATGCTTCAAATCATTATTTTAACATATTTAAGTTAGTTAACCTTCTTTAACGTATTGAAGTTGATATAAAGCCATGGCGGCATAACGACAGTGCATTTAGAAGAATTCCGTAATCTTATATTTATGTATAAAGTCGATTTTGTTGTAAATACACATTAGCAATCGATATCGAGATGGTTCAACTCATTAGTTTAACATATTTAAGTTAACGTAATGAAGGTGATATAAAGCCATGGCGGCATAACGACAGTGCATTTAGAAGAATTCCGTAATCTTATATTTAGGTATAAAGCCGATTTTGTTGTATATACGCATTTAGCAATCGATATCGATGCTTCAAATCATTAGTTTAACATATTTAAGTTACTTTTCCTTCTTTAACGTATTAAAGTTTATGTAAAGCCATGGCAGCATAACGACAATATATTTAGAAGAATTTAGAAGAATTCCGTAATGTTATAATTTTATATAACGACAATACATTTGGAGGAATTCCGCAGTCTTATATTTATGTATAAAGTTGATTTTGTTGTATATACACATTTAGCAATCAATATCGAAATGCTTCAAATTATTACTTTAACATATTTAAGTTAATAAACCTTCTTTAACGAACGGAAGTTGGCTTAAAGCCATGGCGGCATAACGGCAGTGCATTTAGAAGAATTCCGTAATCTTATATTAGGTATAAAGTCGATTTTCTTGTACATACACATTTAGCTATCGATATCGAAATGCTTCAAATCATTAGTTTAACATATTAAGTTAATAAACATTTTTTAGCATACTGAAGTCTACAAAAAGCCTTAACGGTATAACGGCAGTGCATTTAGAAGAATTCCGTATTGCTATAATTTTATATTTAGGTAAAAAGTCGATTTTCTTGTATATACACATTTAGCTATCGATATCGAAGTGCTTCAAATCATTCGTTTAACATATTTAAGTAAGTTAACCTTCTTTAACGTAATGAAGGTGATATAAAGCCATGGCGGCATAACGACAGTGCATTTAGAAGAATTCCGTAATCTTATATTTAGGTATAAAGTCGATTTTGTTGTATATACGCATTTAGCAATCGATATCGAAATGCTTCCAATCATTAGTTTAACATATTTAAGTTAATTAACCTACTTTAACGTATTGAAGTTTATATAAAGCCATGGCGACATAACGACAGTACATTTGGAAGAATTCCGTAGTCTCATATTTAGGTATAAAGTCGATTTTCTGGTATATATGCATTAAGCAATCGATATCGAAATGCTCCAAATAACTGGTTTAACATATTTAAGTTAACTAACTTTCTTTAACGAACTGAAGTTGGCTTAAGGCCATGGCGGCTTAACGGCAGTGCATTTAGAAGAATTCCGTAATCTTATATTTGGGTATAAAGTCGATCTTCTTGTATATACACATTTAGCTATCGATATCAAAATGCTTCAAATCATTAGTTTAACATATTTAAGTTAATTAACCTTCTTTAACGTACTGAAGTTGATATAAAGCCATGGCGACATAACGACAGTACATTTAGAAGAATTCCGTAGTCTTATATTTATGTAAAAAGTCGATTTTCTTGTATATACACATTAGGCAATCGATATCGAAATCCTTCAAATCATTAGTTTAATATATTTAAGTTAGTTAACCTTCTTTACCGTAATGAAGGTGATATAAAGCCATGGCGGCATAACGACAGTGCATTTAGAAGAATTCCGTAATCTTATATTTAGGTATAAAGTCGATTTTGTTGTATATACGCATCTAGCAATCGATATCGAAATGCTTCAAATCATTAGTTTAACATATTTAAGTTAATTAATCTTCTTTAACGTATTGAAGTTGATATAAAGCCATGGCGGCATAACGACAGTAGATTTGGAAGAATTCCGTAATCTTATATTTAGGTATAGGGTCGATTTTGTTGTATATACCCATTTAGCAATCGATATCGAAATGCTTTAAATCATTAGTTTAACATATTTAAGTTAATTAACCTTCTTCATCTTACTGAAGTTTACATAAATCCAAAACGGTATAACGGCAGTGCATTTGGAAAAATTCCGTAATCTTATATTTAGGTAAAGAGTCGATTTTCTTGTATATACACATTTAGCTATCGATATCGAAATGCTTCAAATCATTCGTTTAACATATTTAAGTTAGTTAACCTTCTTCAACGTAATAAAGGTGATACAGAGCCATGGTGGCATAACGACAGTTCATTTAGAAGAATTCCGTAATCTTATATTTAGGTATAAAGTCGATTTTGTTGTATATACATACTTAGCAATCAATATCGAGATGCTTCAACTCATTAGTTTAACATATTTAAGTTAATAAACCTTCTTTAACGAACTGAAGTTGGCATAAAGCTATGGCGGCATAACGACAGTGCATTTAGAAGAATTCCGTAATCTTATATTTAGGTATAAAGTCGATTTTCTTGTATATACGCATTTAGCAATCGATATCGAAATGCTTCAAATCATTAGTTTAACATATTTAAGTTAATAAACCTTCTTTAACGAACGAAAGTTGGCTTAAAGCCATGGCGGCATAACGGCAGTGCATTTATAATAATTCCGTAATCTTACATTTAGGTATAAAGTCGATTTTCTTGTATATACGCCTTTAGCAATCGATATCGAAATGCTTCAAATCATTAGTTTAACATATTTAAGCTAATTAACCTTCTTTATCTTACTGAAGTTTACATAAAGCCATAACGGTATAACGGCAGTGCATTTGGAAGAATTCCGTAATCTTATATTTAGGTAAAGAGTCGATTTTGTTGTATATACGCATTTAGCAATCGATATCGATGCTTCAAATCATTAGTTTAACATATTTAAGTTAATTTACCTTCCTCAACGTATTGAAGTTGATGTAAAGCCATGGCAGCATAACGACAATATATTTGGAAGAATTTAGAAGAATTCCGTAATGTTATAATTTTATATTTAGGTAAAAAGTCGGTTTTCTTGTATATTTACATTTAGCTATCGATATCGAAATGCTTCAAATCATTCGTTTAACATATTTAAGTTAGTAAACCTTCTTAAACGTATTGAAGGTTAACGTAGTTAACCTTCTTTAACGTAATGAATGCGATATAGAGCCATGGCGGCATAACGACAGTACATTTAATAGAATTCCGTAATCTTATATTTAAGTATAAAGCCGATTTTGTTGTATATACGCATTTAGCAATCGATATCGATGCTTCAAATCATTAGTTTAACATATTTAAGTTAAATAACCTTCTTTAACGTATTGAAGTTGATGTAAAGCCATGGCAGCATAACGACAATACATTTGGAGGAATTCCGTAGTCTTATATTTATATATAAGGCTGATTTTCTTGTATATACACATTTAGCAATCAATATCGAAATGCTTCAAATCATTAGTTTAACATATTTAAGTTAATAAACCTTCTTTAACGAACGAAAGTTGGCTTAAAGCCATGGCGGCATAACGGCAGTGCATTTAGAAGAATTCCGTAATCTTATAGTAGGTATGAAGTCGATTTTCTTGTACATACACATTTAGCTATCGATATCGAAATGCTTCAAATCATTAGTTTAACATATTAAGTTAATAAACATTTTTTAGCATACTGAAGTCTAAAAAAAGCCTTAACGGTATAACGGCAGTGCATTTAGAAGAATTCCGTATTGCTATAATTTTATATTTAGGTAAAAAGTCGATTTCCTTGTATATACACATTTAGCTATCGATATCGAAATGCTTCAAATCATTAGTTTAACATATTTAAGTTAATTAACCTTCTTTAACGTATTGAAGTTGATGTAAAGCCATGGCAGCATAACGACAATACATTTGGAGGAATTCCGTACTCTTATATTAGGTATAAAGTCGATTTTCTTGTACATACACATTTAGCTATCGATATCGAAATGCTTCAAATCATTAGTTTAACATATTAAGTTAATAAACATTTTTTAGCATACTGAAGTCTAAAAAAAGCCTTAACGGTATAACTGCAGTGCATTTAGAAGAATTCCGTATTGCTATAATTTTATATTTAGGTAAAAAGTCGATTTCCTTGTATATACACATTTAGCTATCGATATCGAAATGCTTCAAATCATTCGTTTAACATATTTAAGTAAGTTAACCTTCTTTAACGTAATGAAGGTGATATAAAGCCATGGCGGCATAACGACAGTGCATTTAGAAGAATTCCGTAATCTTATATTTAGGTATAAAGTCGATTTTGTTGTATATACGCATTTAGCAATCGATATCGAAATGCTTCAAATCATTAGTTTAACATATTTAAGTTAATTAACCTTCTTTAACGTATTGAAGTTTATTTGAAGCCATGGCGCCATAACGACAGTACATTTGGAAGAATTCCGTAGTCTCATATTTAGGTATAAAGTCGATTTTCTGGTATATATGCATTAAGCAATCGATATCGAAATGCTTCAAATAACTGGTTTAACATATTTAAGTTAATTAACTTTCTTTAACGAACTGAAGTTGGCTTAAGGCCATGGCGGCTTAACGGCAGTGCATTTAGAAGAATTCCGTAACTTTATATTTGGGTATAAAGTCGATTTTCTTGTATATACACATTTAGTTATCGATATCGAAATGCTTCAAATCATTAGTTTAACATATATAAGTTAATTAACCTTCTTTAACGTACTGAAGTTGATATAAAGCCATGGCGGCATAACGACAGTACATTTAGAAGAATTCCGTAGTCTTATATTTATGTAAAATGTCGATTTTCTTGTATATACACATTCAGCAATCGATATCGAAATCCTTCAAATCATTAGTTTAATATATGTAAGTTAGTTAACCTTCTTTACCGTAATGAAGGTGATATAAAGCCATGGCGGCATAACGACAGTGCATTTAGAAGAATTCCGTAATCTTATATTTAGGTATAAAGTCGATTTTGTTGTATATACGCATCTAGCAATCGATATCGAAATGCTTCAAATCATTAGTTTAACATATTTAAGTTAATTAACCTTCTTTAATGTAATGAAGGTGATATAAAGCCATGGCGGCATAACGACAGTGCATTTGGAAAAATTCCGTAATCTTATATTTAGGTAAAGAGTCGATTTTGTTGTATATACACATTTAGCTATCGATATCGAAACGCTTCAAATTATTTGTTTAACATATTTAAGTTAGTTAACCTTCTTTAACGTAATGAAGGTGATATAAAGCCATGGCGGCATAACGGCAGTGCATTTAGAAGAATTCCGTAATCTTATATTAGTTATAAAGTCGATTTTCTTGTACATACACGTTTAGCTATCGATATCGAAATGCTTCAAATCAATAGTTTAACATATTAAGTTAATAAACATTTTTTAGCATACTGAAGTCTACATAAAGCCTTCACGGTATAACGGCAGTGCATTTAGAAGAATTCCGTAATGCTATAATTTTATATTTAGGTAAAAAGTCAATTTTCTTGTATATACACATTTAGCTATCGATATCGAATTGCTTCAAATCATTCGTTTAACATATTTAAGTAAGTTAACCTTCTTTAACGTAATGAAGGTGATACAACGCCATGGCGGCATAACGACAGTGCATTTAGAAGAATTCCGTAATCTTATATTTAGGTATAAAGTCGATTTTGTTGTAAATACACATTAGCAATCGATATCGAGATGGTTCAACTCATTAGTTTAACATATTTAAGTTAATTAACCGTTTTTCCTACTGAAGTGTACGTAAGGCCATAACGGTATAACGGCAGTGCATTTGGAAGAATTCCCTAATCTTATATTTAGGTATAAAGTCGATTTTCTTTTATATACACAATTAGATATCGATATCGAAATCCTTCAAATCATTCGTTTAACATATTTAAGTTAGTTAACCTTCTTTAACGTAATGAAGGTGATATAAAGCCATGGCGGCATAACGACAGTAGATTTGGAAGAATTCCGTAATCTTTTATTTATGTAAAAACTCGATTTTCTTGTATATACAAATTTAGCGATCGATATCGAGATGCTTCAACTCATTAGTTTAACATATTTTTGTTAATAAACCTTCTTTAACGATCTGAAGTTGGCATGTAGCCATGGCGGCATAACGGCAGTACATTTAGAAGAATTCCGTTATCTTATATTTAGGTTTAAAGTCGATTTTGTTGTATATACATATTTAGCAATTGATATCGAGATGCTTCAACTCATTAGTTTAACATCTTTAAGTTAATAAACCTTCTTTAACGAACTGAAGTTGGCATAAAGCTATGGCGGCATAACGGCAGTGCATGCAGAAGAATTCCGTTATCTTATATTTAGGTATAAAGTCGATTTTCTTGTATTTACACATTTAGCAATCGATATCGAAATGCATCAAATAACTGGTTTAGCATATTTAAGTTAATTAAACTTCTTTATCTTACTAAAGTTTACATAAAGCAATAACGGCATAACGGCAGTATATTTATATGAATTTCGTTATCTTATATTTAAGTATAAAGTCTATTTTGTTGTACATACACATTTAGCAATCGATATCGAAATGCTTCAAATCATTATTTTAACATATTTAAGTTAGTTAACCTTCTTTAACGTATTGAAGTTGATATAAAGCCATGGCGGCATAACGACAGTGCATTTAGAAGAATTCCGTAATCTTATATTTAGGTATAAAGTCGATTTTGTTGTAAATACACATTAGCAATCGATATCGAGATGGTTCAACTCATTAGTTTAACATATTTAAGTTAATTAGCCTTATTTTTCCTACTGAAGTGTACGTAAAGCCATAACGGTATAACGGCAGTGCATTTGGAAGAATTCCCTAATCTTATATTTAGGTATAAAGTCAATTTTCTTTTATATACACATTTAGATATCGATATCGAAATCCTTCAAATCATTCGTTTAACATATTTAAGTTAGTTAACCTTCTTTAACGTAATGAAGGTGATATAAAGCCATGGCGGCATAACTACAGTGCATTTAGAAGAATTCCGTAATCTTATATTTAGGTATAAAGTCGATTTTCTTGTATATAAACATTTAGCAATCGATATCGAAATGCTTCAAATCACCGGTTTAACATATTTAAGTTAGTTAACCTTCTTTAACGTATTGAAGTTTACATATTTAAGTTAAATAGCCTTCTTTAACGTAATGAAGGTGACATAAAGCCATGGCGGCATAACGGCAGTACATTTGGAAGAATTCCGTAATCTTATGTTTAGGTTTAAAGTCGATTTTGTTTTTTATACGCATCTAGCAATCGAAATCGAAATGCTTCAAATCATTAGTTTAACATATTTAAGGGAATTAACCTTCTTTAACGTATTGAAGTTGATATAAAGCCATGGCGGCATAACGACAGTAGATTTGGAAGAATTCCGTAATCTTATATTTAGGTATAAGATCGATTTTGTTGTCATACACATTTAGCAAGCGATATCGAAATGCTTCAAATCATTAGTTTAACATATTTAAGTTAGTTAACCTTCTTTAACGTAATGAAGGTGATATAAAGCCATGGCGGCATAACGACAGTGCATTTAGAAGAATTCCGTAATCTTATATTTAGGTATAAAGTCGATTTTCTTTTACATACGCATTTAGCAAGCGATATCGAAATGCTTCAAATCATTAGTTTAACATATTTAAGTTAAATAGCCTTCTTTAACGTAATGAAGGTGACATAAAGCCATGGCGGCATAACGACAGTACATTTGGAAGAATTCCGTAATCTTATATTTAGGTGTAAAGTCGATTTTCTTGTATATAAACATTTTGCAATCGATAACGAAATGCTTCAAATCATTAGTTTAACATATTTAAGTTAAATAGCCTTCTTTAACGTAATGAAAGTGACATAAAGCCATGGCGGCATAACGACAGTACATTTGGAAGAATTCCGTAATCTTATGTTTAGGAATAAATTCGATTTTCTTTTACATACACATTTAGCAAGCGATATCGAAATGCTTCAAATCATTAGTTTAACATTGTTGACGTGTAACACTAGTATACTTACTTGATACACTTGTAGTATACTTATTCCAAATAAAAACACTTTCTTTCACACTCTATTTAATTTTTCAATTCAATTTTGTATTTTTTTTTCTCGTTTATTAATATAACAATTTAATTATTATTTTTATTTTTGTATTTGTTGTCACACACTGACACTGCGGCGAAATCCGGAACTCACGTCACAACGTCTGGCGGGCAGTCACAAAAAAGGAAAAAATGCGGAGGTTGCGGTTGTAGAAAACAAATGTATTTTTGTGGGTCGACCGTCTTACTTTGCGGATGAAACGAAAAAAAAGGCGTGATCCCGTTCGGATCTATCCCTTTTGATAGCTTGGGTGGTGAATATTAAATTAATCCGAGTCGTCTCGCTAATGATCGTGTGGTTGTTGTGTTGTAATAGTGAGCGGTTTCAGGTACTGTGTTTGATGCGTGCGTGTGTAGTGGTGTGTGCTGAACTGTTGTGTGATGACGTGTGACGTGACGTGATGTGATGAGGTGTTGTGATTTTGCAGAATGCTCATAGCTCATGTGAACATCCCGGCCCCCCTAGGCGAATTAATCGGCTAGGAGCCTTTGTAGCTATTGGAGGGTGCTGAGTACAGCGCTCAACCCTGTTGAGCGTCGTTGTTGCTGGCGATGAGCGTGGCGTGGCGGAGATGGCCGCGTACGTCTTGTGGTTGGTTGGGTGCGTCGTCGTCGCCGGAGAGGATCGCTGCGTGGTCTAGTACGGGAGTTGGTGTGATTGGCTCGTGTGGGAAATCGATGGAACAGAGTGTGGTGCGGCCTGTGGCAATATTGACAGGCACCGTCAGCCCAGCACTCTATGGTGGCGTGGTCATTTGCAAGGCAGGTCATGCAATGTCCGTGAGCCCTTGCAACTTGTTGTCGTTGAGCCGGCTTCATACTTTGGAAGATGGTGCATCGTTTTAGAGCGTGTGGGCGATGGCACAGGCTGCAACATGGAGGCCCCTGTGGCTCTACTAGCTGCTCTTCTCCTACTTCTCTGACTGCTGCGGCGGATGGCGGGGGGCGCATAACATTGGCCCTTGGAGCGGCAACGGGTGCAGCCGACGCTTTGGGTGCAGTGCTTTCGGACCTTACGGTGTTGGAGGTGGTTTGGGTCTCCTCTACGTCCATTTCTATGGGAATATAAGATTGCATTAAATTGATTTTATTTATGATGTTATGATGTAGTTGTTGTAGCTACATATCTATACATATGTATATGTATAATAAGTTGATCTTCAACGCGCTTGTTTGAATTTATTTTTATGTACGGATTATAAAGCGGGTTATTTTCGAAGTAGCGGAATTGTTTTATTATTTTTCGATTAATTTTGTGAGTTATTTTCCGAGTTATTTTGTGGTTTTGGTTGAAGTTGTTCTTCGCCGTTTGGAAGAAAACACAGTTTGGTGACTGGTCGAGTTAATATGCCGGTTTGTGTCCGCACATCGACTACTCTTATGTGACCATCTGATCCTCGATGAACCCTTTCAATGCGGCCTAGTCGCCATTCTGTTGGAGGAAGGCATTCGTCTTGTGTGATTACGCATTCTCCTGCCTTGGCTTTCTTCTGGGCCGTTTTCCACCGATATCTCTTATGGAGATCTTTGAGATAGTTTTCCTTCCATCTGTGGCTGAATTCGTTATGGAGAATCTTGATTCTTTCCCATCGATTTATTAAACTGAGTGAGTCTCCTTCTGTCTCAGGTATGGCGAGAAGAGGAGCTCCTCTGAGGAAATGACCTGGTGTAAGAGCTGTGAAATCGGAGGGATCTTGCGAGAGTGATGATATAGGTCTTGAATTTAATACGGCTTCGATACGAGTGAGTAGTGTCGTAAACTCCTCATAATTGATTTTATGATTACCAGCCGTTTTCTTTAAATGGGACTTAAAGCTTTTTACTGCTGATTCCCAAAGTCCGCCCATGTGTGGAGAACATGGAGGTATGAATTGCCAATCGATCCCTTGGGGTGCATATTTGTTAACTATTTCAGGGGAGACTTCTTTCATGAAGTTTATAAATTCCTTCTCTGTTGCTCTTTGGGCTCCGACAAAGTTTTTCCCATTATCGCTCATTATTTTTGAAGGAAATCCGCGTCGTCCGACAAACCGTGCAAATGCTGCGAGAAAAGCCGCAGTAGCCAGATCTGAACAAAGCTCGAGGTGTACTGCCTTTGTCGTAAAACATACAAAGACAGCCACATACCCTTTCCTAAATGAAGAAGACCTTAACATGGAGGCCTTTATCTGGAAAGGTCCAGAAAAATCAACCCCAGTGATGGTAAAGGGTAGAGCATAGTTGCAGCGTTCAGGTGGTAAAGCTGCCATGATCTGCGTACGCATTTTGTGTTTGTACATGGTACATGGTTTACACATGAAAATCGTCCTTTTGATTTGTGGCTTTAGTCGCGGTATATAAAATTCTTGACGGACCATTTGTTGCATTAATCGATGCTCACCATGCAGTGTAAGATGGTGCAGATATGCTAGAAATAGATAAGTAAAACGGGATTTCTCTGGAATAATGATGGGATGTCGTTCGTTATAACTAAGGCTGGAGTTTGCCAATCTTCCATTTGCCCTTATTAATCCCTTAGAATCCAAGAATGGATTTAATACGAGAAGAGAGCTTCCCTTTTCGAGAGGTCGCTTTTCGAGCAACTTTGATTTCTCTTTGCTGAAATAGCGAGTTTGTGTATATAATATTAGACTGACCTTGGCATGTTGCAAGTCGGAATGCGTTATTTGTACGCAAGGATCATTTGGTGCTCCTTTCATTTTTAGTTTAAGTCTTTGAATGAATTTGTGCATGTAAGCGACTACTCTTAGTGCTCTAGCAAATGACGAAAATCGGTGGAGAATATCATCCTCTTCTGGAGTGATATGAAAATTTTCAATTTTCCGACTTTCCGGCGGGATTATATTACGGGCGGGAGACTTTGGCCAGAATTCTTGTGATTCTGTTAGCCATGTTGGACCATTCCACCAGAGTGTAGTGCTGGTGAGGTGCAGTGGCTTGCAACCTCTTGTCCCAAGATCCGCTGGGTTATCTGCACTTGCAACATGTTGCCATTTTGCTGGGCCAACTAAGTCTAGAATTTGGGATATTCGGTTAGATACATAGGTCTTCCAGCAATAGGGTGGTTTTTCTAACCATGCTAAAACTATCCTAGCAAATTGGACCCATTTCGCTAAACGTAAAGGTTTTACCTGTTCATCCCATTCAGTGCCGTCTTGCCACAATTCTTGAATGAGGATTTTTGCTTGAATCATTATTGGCGAAAGCCATCCTGCGGGGTCGAAAAGTTTTGCCACCGAGGAAAGTATTTGGCGTTTTGTAATGGCGGACATTGCAGATATTGACTCAATTGTATATGAGAATTGATCTGTTATCGCATTCCATTGAATTCCTAGAGTTTTAGTTGTACTAGCCTTTTCAAATTTAAGGAAGTCTGTATCTAATAAGTCTTCTTTTTTAATGTCTTTTATTATATCAGGGTGATTTGAAGTAATTTTCTTTAAGGGGAATCCCGCTGAATTTAGTGCTTTGATCACTTGAGATAGTGATTCGCACGCTAAGGACAGACTGTGGCTACCTGATAGTATGTCGTCCACGTATGTTTGTGTTTGCAACACAGAAGATGCTAAAGGCAAATTTGTTGCATTTGTTTTTGCCACTTCATGTAGTGTCCTGATCGCCAAATAGGGTGCGCAATTGATGCCAAAGGTGACGGTTTTAAGTTTATAGTCGCTGATTGGACTATTACTTGATTTGCGGAAGACTATACGCTGGAAATCTTGGTCCTCTTCATGTACTAGAATTTGTCTGTACATTTTCTCACATCCCCATTGAAAACGTATTTAAACATGCGCCAATTTAGAATTAGCAACATGAGATCAGGTTGCAATGTTGGCCCTGTGTATAGTACATCATTGAGTGATTTGCCTGAGCTCGTACACTTTGAGGCATTGAAAACCACTCGTACTTTTGTTGTGATTTTATCAGGTCTTATTACCCCATGATGTGGCAGATAAAAAGATAAATATCTACCTTTAGATACCTTTTCATATGGTACAGCTTCTTCCATATGATTGAGGCCAAGATATTCGTCCATCACATTATCGTATGCCGATTTAAGCTCACTTTTCTTTATCAGGCTTTTTTCCAGGCTTAGAAATTGCTGGACTGCTGATATTCTAGAGTGGCCTAGAGCAATGTTTTCTGGGAAAGTTGGTTTGAACGGTAATCGCACAACATAACGACCATGTTCGTTTCTTGTTGTTGTGGATTTGTAATAGGCTTCGCATGCCTGGTCTTCTTCTGAAAGCTGGGTGATTTGGGGTAATTCTTCTATTTCCCAAAATTTTTTAAGTTGATTATTTAAAAATTCGTTTGAAATGTTTTCCACTTGTGTGGTGAAAGAATTGATTTTTTCAGGGACTTGGAAACTTATAATCCACCCAAAGATTGTATTTTGGGCTAACAATTTATTGGAGATTTTCTCAATACCTTCAAGAATTATTTGAGGTATTAAGTCACTGCCTAATAATATGTCGATTTGTGATGGGGTATGACAATTGGGATCTGCTAATTTAAGATGTGAGCATTTTTCCCAGTGTATTTTATTTACTTCATAGCTTGGAAGCAAATTGGTAAGTTGCGGTAGAACGATGGCTTGCGCATCTATTCTAATATCCGCATTTGGAGATACTATCGTAATTGGGCATATTTTGTTCGAATTTTGGATAATTCTTCCGCCCATTCCCGAGATTTGGAAATTTGAATGTTTTATTGGCAATTTGAGCCGATTTTGAGCTTTTGATGATATAAAGGATCTTTGAGATCCTTGATCTGTTAGTGCTCTTAGTTTGAATAAATCACCCTTATGTGCTATGGTGATGACCGCAGTGGGTAAAAGTATTTTGCTTTCATTTTCTGAATGAAGCGCTTGAATTTTTGCTGCTTTAGAGCAACATGGTTGTTCTTCCCTTTTTTCGGGATTTAAGATTTCGGGATTATCACTTTTGGTTGTAGTGACTAACCAGGTGGTTTTATGAAATTGATTTTGCTTCTTATTTTGAAAGTTCGTAATATGAAGCAGTGAGTGATGTCTTCGTTGACAGTACACACAATTAAATTTGCTTTCACAGTCTTTTGTCGTATGAGCATTCGACAGACAGTTGACGCAAAGTTTATTTTGTCTGACAAGATTGTTTCTGTCAGATACGGATAATTTTTTAAATCTCTCGCAAGATCTTATGTTATGACCTCCCTTACAAATTTCACATACTGGTTGCCATTTATTAGTTTGGTTTGACACGAAAGTGTGACTTTTATTAACGTGTCTATTGTATTGCATATTGTTGCTGGCTTGAGGTTTGAACAAGTTTTTACTTGAGTCATTTTGATGACTTTTTAGATTTATATTTTTGTTGTCAATTCGCTCAGCTATCTCATATTGAGCAGTGAGGAATGCTTTCATTTGCTCCCATGTGGGCATTTTTTTTCTTTCCACAAGTGATTGTTCCCATCTTAGTAACGCAGCATCAGGGAGTGTTTCTGCACAAATAGTTACTATGATGGGGTCCCACGATTCTGTGGAGATATTTTGTGTTTTTAACATTGATATGCAATTAGTCACTGTCGAGTATAAATTTTGAAATTCCTGGCTCGTTTCTTTTTGAATTTTTGGTAGATGTAATAATGTTTTTATTGGGTTTTCTATCATAACCCTTCCATTTTCGTATCTTTCGACTAGTGCTTCCCAAGCCAGCTTAAAATTTTCGTCATTTAAAGCGAATCGCTTGACGATACTGCCTGCTTCCCCTTTTGTTTTGTACCTTAGATGGTATAACTTTTGTGCTTGTGAAAGTTTAGGATGGTTTATATAAACGGCAGTGAACATGTCCCGGAAGGACGGCCACTGGTCATAACATCCATTGAAAACTTCAGTATCACAAGCTGGTACCTTTAGATACATGCCTTTATCTAGGTCTTCTTTTGGTGTTGTAACTACTCTGGGAGGGGGAGTAGTGGCTCTACTTGGCCTTACTAAACTTATTTGTTCATTTATCATTCCCTTTGTTAACTCATACTGATCGCTGCAGTTATCACATTTGGCTGTCGCCGAAGCTTTTGCGTTTTCTGGGAGTTCTGCGTCGTCAGTATCTAGTACTGTATCGTACGCTGCCAGAAGGCGAGCCCAGAGATTGTTCACACTTTCTAGTTTTATATTTAAAACTGATTCTGTGATGTCAGTAATAGGGGAAGCTTGGAATCTTGTACAATATCTTATAAAACTGTCACTTTCAGTGATGAATCTAGATATTGTCTGATCTTTTGATCTTTTTTGTTTTATACTCTGCTTTGAGCGTGTAGCTTCTGCAGGTGTGCCTTGTGGCTTATCTTCATCAGCCATTTTAGGAATTTCTAATGATAGAGGTGTTTTTGGCTTAACCTCTCTTGATTTGTCAGATTGCATTAATTTGAATAAAGTTTGAAGCTTTTAGCTTAAAGTTTTGTCTACTAGATGTTGGTTAAAAATTAATATTGCTATAGCAATGTAGTTAAATAGTTTTTCGAAAGAGTATAAATTAAAATTTTATCAACAGAAGAATTTTTTTTTTTTTTGTAAAAAATTATATATTTTACAAAAAATATATTTGTGATCAAAAAAAATTTTTTTTTTTTTTGATTCGCTACCGCATAAAAAGATTAAAGTTTTTTGTAAAAGTATTTTATGTAAAAGTCCGATAATTTTTTTTTTTTTATAAATGTGACTGAAAAATTTTTTTTCCAGTGTATCAAAATATCTTCAGTTCACTCGCGCTTATTTGTATATTTGTATCTGCAAACGAAACGTGAAAGAAAAAATACAATATGCAAAATTGTTTGTATGTATCTATTTATTTATTATATGTTTGCATATGCTTTATATGCGCCACGTAACGTTTTCCTTTTTGTTTGGTTTTGCTCGTATCCCTTTTAGGTATGTAATTGTTATATATGTATGTATATGACATAAAAATGTAACATATAACAATTTGCTAATCACACCTAAATGTATAAATGCGCGGAAAAAGCAGTAGGAAATAATATATGTACATATATATGTTTATATATTTATGTCGGTATATATGTGGTTTGAATTATATATGTACATAAATGTGTATGTACTAAATAATTCGTTCAAATATGTATGAAGAAAGAATAGTTGAAATATAATGTGCAAAATAAAAACAAATTGTATGTACATATGTCACGCGGAAGCTGCACACATTGGTACATACATAAATGTAATGCCTTTTTTCTCTCTTTTTATTTCTTTATTTCTTTATTAGTTTTTTTTTTTGTATTATTACCTACCTTTGCTTGAATGTTATAAGCGATCCAGCTTATTGCTTTATAGCCCAAGGGGTATCGCTGGAAATTTGCAAGCAACGAGTACTTGTCTTTTGTAATGTTTTTTGGTAGTGTGTTTCGTTACACGAATTGAAGATCCAAGCAGGTAGTTAATATTATATTATTGTATGTTATAGCTTCATGTACATGAAGTTAGTTCACGTATGTAAATATGTATGTACCATACGATTATGTGTACATATGTATATTAAATTGGAAGAATTTGCAAATTAGAAGAATAATGTGCTTACATAAGTATGTATGTTTTAATTATATATGTATGTATATATTTGGTTTTCTTTTGTTTAGTATCTTCCGCTTTTGCTTAGAGTTTGAGCGATCCTGCTTGTTGCTTTTTTTTTTTTATAGCCCAAGGGGTATCGCAAGAATTATCGCAAGTTATACTTGACTTAGGAAAAATTTTTTATTTTTTATTTCTTTTTTTTCGGAAATTATATAACGGGGTGTCTAACGACACAAGCTAAGCAAAAGGCGGGTACCGTATTTTTTTTCCAGTTATTATTATTTTTTTTGTAGATATATATATACATATATCGAACTGTTAAGAACAGTTAACGGTGTCCCGAAATACCGTCCAAACTGTACTTAACATACATACATATATATGTGCGTAATAATTAAATTTTTATATTTTTATATATATATCAAATTAATACAATATATGGAACGGACTCACATTATTTTCCGCCAGGGGTGTTGGGTTTTTTTACTTATTCCTGTTAAATTCAATAAATGTGTGTGTATGTACATATGTCCAGCGCTGTCCCTTTTGATTAGGTTTCTTCCTCCTTTGTTGTTCGTTAGCGTAGTCTCCTGCGACTTATGTATATATGTTTATATGTTTGTTAATTTATGTGATTACAACGCGCCCGTTTTTGATTTTAGTTTTTTTTTTTAAATATATTTATGTGTTTGTTAATTTATTTGTGGTTATAACGCGCCCGCTTTTGATTTAAGGTTTTATGTTGGATAAATTTTGTTGTATTAATACCGCGCCCGTTTTAATGTTAGTAGGTTTTTTGTTGTTTTTTCACTCACTGTACAATTTCTGTTTCTTTTCTGTATCTTTTTACTTCACTTCAGGTCACTTTTTTTTGTGTTCAACTTGTGTGATCTTTCTTTCCTGTTTTTTTTTCCAACCGTGACTTTGTATATTCTGTGTTCACTTTAATATATGTATATATATATTTTTTCTTTTGTACTTAGGTGCCTTTCGGAAAGGCTCGAAGGACCATTTGTTGACGTGTAACACTAGTATACTTACTTGATACACTTGTAGTATACTTATTCCAAATAAAAACACTTTCTTTCACACTCTATTTAATTTTTCAATTCAATTTTGTATTTTTTTTTTTCTCGTTTATTAATATAACAATTTAATTATTATTTTTATTTTTGTATTTGTTGTCACACACTGACACTGCGGCGAAATCCGGAACTCACGTCACAACGTCTGGCGGGCAGTCACAAAAAAGGAAAAAATGCGGAGGTTGCGGTTGTAGAAAACAAATGTATTTTTGTGGGTCGACCGTCTTACTTTGCGGATGAAACGAAAAAAAAGGCGTGATCCCGTTCGGATCTATCCCTTTTGATAGCTTGGGTGGTGAATATTAAATTAATCCGAGTCGTCTCGCTAATGATCGTGTGGTTGTTGTGTTGTAATAGTGAGCGGTTTCAGGTACTGTGTTTGATGCGTGCGTGTGTAGTGGTGTGTGCTGAACTGTTGTGTGATGACGTGTGACGTGACGTGATGTGATGTGATGAGGTGTTGCGATTTTGCAGAATGCTCATAGCTCATGTGAACAAACATATTTAAGTTAGTTAACCTTCTTTAACGTAATGAAGGTGATATAAAGCCATGGCGGCATAACGACAGTGCATTTAGAAGAATTCCGTAATCTTATATTTAGGTATAAAGTCGATTTTCTTTTACATACACATTTAGCAAGCGATATCGAAATGCTTCAAATCATTAGATTAACATATTTAAGTTAAATAGCCTTCTTTAACGTAATGAAGGTGACATAAAGCCATGGCGGCATAACGACAGTACATTTGGAAGAATTCCGTAACCTTATATTTAGGTATGAAGTCGATTTTCTTATATATATGCATTAAGCAATCGATATCATATTTAATTATTAACATATTTAAGTTAGTTAACCTTCTTTAACGTATTGAAGTTTACATAAAGCCATAACGGCATAACGGCAGTATATTTATATGAATTCCGTTATCTTATATTTAGGTATAAAGTCGATTTTGTTGTACATACACATTTAGCAATCGATATCGAAATGCTTCAAATCATTAGTTTAACATATTTAAGTTAGTAAACCTTCTTTAACGTAATGAAGGTGATATCAAGCCATGGCGGCATAACGACAGTGCATTTAGAAGAATTCCGTAATCTTATATTTAGGTATAAAGTCGATTTTCTTGTATATAAACATTTAGCAATCGATAACGAAATGCTTCAAATCATTAGTTTAACATATTTAAGTTAAATAGCCTTCTTTAACGTAATTAAGGTGACATAAAGCCATGGCGGCATAACGACAGTGCATTTAGAAGAATTCCGTAATCTTATATTTAGGTATAAAGCCGATTTTGTTGTATATATGCATTAAGCAATCGATATCGAAATGCTTGAAATCATTAGTTTAACATATTTAAGTTAATTAACCTTCTTTAACGTATTGAAGTTTACATAAAGCCATAACGGCATAACGGCAGTATATTTATATGAATTCCGTTATCTTATATTTAGGTATAAAGTCGATTTTGTTGTACATACACATTTAGCAATCGATATCGAAATGCTTCAAATCATTAGTTTAACATATTTAAGTTAGTTAACCTTCTTTAACGTAATGAAGGTGATATAAAGCCATGGCGGCATAACGGCAGTGCATTTAGAAGAATTCCGTATCTTATATTTAGGTATAAAGTCGATTTTGTTGTACATACACATTTAGCAATCGATATCGAAATGCTTCAAATCATTAGTTTAACATATTTAAGTTAATTAACCTTCTTCTAACGAACGGAAGGTTGGTTAAAGCCATGGCGGCATAACGGCAGTGCATTTAGAAGAATTCCGTGATCTTGTATTTATGCATAAATCGATTTTGTTGTATATAGACATAAGCAATCGATATCGAGATGGTTCAACTCATTAGTTTAACATATTTAAGTTAATTAACCTTATTTTTCTTACTGAAGTGTACGTAAAGCCATAACGGTATAACGGCAGTGCATTTGGAAGAATTCCGTAATCTTATATTTAGGTATAAAGTCGATTTTCTTGTATTTACACATTAAGCAATCGATATCGAAATGCATCAAATAACTGGTTTAGCATATTTGAGTTAATTAACCTTCTTTATCTTACTGAAGTTTACATAAAGCCATAACGGCATAACGGCAGTATATTTATATGAATTCCGTTATTTTATATTTAGGTATAAAGTCGATTTTGTTGTACATACACATTTAGCAATCGATATCGAAATGCTTCAAATCATTAGTTTAACATATTTAAGTTAGTTAACCTTCTTCAACGTAATTAGGGTGATATAAAGCCATGGCGGCATAACGGCAGTGTATTTAGAAGAATTCCGTTATCGTATATTTATGTATAAAGTCGATTTTGTTGTATAAACACATTTAGCAATCGATATCGAAATGCTTCAAATCATTAGTTTAATATATTTAAGTTAATTTACCTTCGTTATCTTACTGAAGTTTACATAAAGCCAAAACGGTATAACGCCAGTGCATTTGGAAGAACTCCGTAATCTTATATTTAGGTAAAAAGTCTATTTTCTTGTATATACACATTAAATCATTCGTTTAACATATTTAAGTTAGTTAACCTTCGTCATCTTACTGAAGTTTACATAAAGCCAAAACGGTATAACGCCAGTGCATTTGGAAGAATTCCGTAATCATATATTAAGGTATAAAGTCGATTTTCTTGTATATATGCATTAAGCAAACGATATCGAAATGCTTCAAATAACTGGTTTCACATATTTAAGTTAATAAAGCTTCCTTAACGCACTGAAGTTAACATAAAGCCATGGCGGCATAACGGCAGTGCATTTAGAAGAATTTCGTAAGCTTATATTTAGGTATAAAGTCGATTTTCTTGTATATACACATTTAGCAATCGATATCGAAATGCTTCAAATAACTAGTGTAACATATCTAAGTTAATAAACCTTCTTAAACGAACTGAAGTTAACATAAAGCCATAACGGCATAACGGCAGTGCATTTAGAAGCATTCCGTAATCTTATATTTAGGTATAAAGTCGATTTTCTTGTATATATGCATTAAGCAATCGATTTCGAAATGCTTCAGATAACTAGTGTAACATATCTAAGTTAATAAACCTTCTTAAACGAACTGAAGTTAACATAAAGCCATAACGGTATAACGGCAGTGCATTTAGAAGCATTCCGTAATCTTATATTTAGGTATAAAGTCGATTTTCTTGTATATATGCATTAAGCAATCGATTTCGAAATGCTTCACATAACTAGTGTAACATAACTTATTTAATAAACCTTCCTAAACGAACTGAAGTTAACACAAAGCCATGGCGGCATTACGGCAGTTCATGTAGAAGAATTCCCTAATCTTATATTTAGGTATAAAGTCGATTTTCTTGTATATACACATTTAGCAATCGATATCGAAATGCCTCAAATCATTAGTTGAACATATTTAAGTTAATTAACCCCCTTTATCTTACTGAAGTCTACAAACGCCTTAACGGCATAACGGCAGTGCATGTAGAAGAATTCCGTTATCATATATTTAGGTATAAAGTCGATTGTCTTGTATATAAACATTTAGCAATCTATAACGAATTGCTTCAAATCATTAGTTTAACATATTTAAGTTAAATAGCCTTCTTTAACGTAATGAAGGTGATATAAAGCCATGGCGGCATAACGACAGTACATTTGGAAGAATTCCGTAATCTTATGTTTAGGTATAAAGCCGATTTTCTTTTACATACACATTTAGCAAGCGATATCGAAATGCTTCAAATCATTAGCTTAACATATTTAAGTTAGTTAACCTTCTTTAACGTAATGAAGGTGATATAAAGCCATGGCGGCATAACGACAATGCATGTAGAAGAATTCCGTAATCTTATATTTAGGTATAAAGTCGATTTTCTTGTATATATGCATTAAGCAATCGATATCGAAATGCATCAAATCACCGGTTTAACATGTTTAAGTTAGTTAAACTTCATTAACGTATTGAAGTTTACATAAAGCCATAACGGCATAACGGCAGTATATTTATATGAATTCCGTTATCTTATATTTAGGTATAAAGTCGATTTTGTTGTACATACACATTTAGCAATCGATATCGAAATGCTTCAAATCATTAGTTTAACATATTTAAGTTAGTTAACATTCTTTAACGTAATGAAGGTGATATAAGCCATGGCGGCATAACGACAGTGCATTTAGAAGAATTCCGTAATCTTATATTTAGGTATAAAGTCGATTTTCTTGTATATATACATTTAGCAATCGATAACGAAATGCTTCAAATCATTAGTTTAACATATTTAAGTTAAATAGCCTTCTTTAACGTAATGAAGGTGACATAAAGCCATGGCGGCATAACGACAGTACATTTGGAAGAATTCCGTACTCTTATATTTAGGTATAAAGTCGATTTTCTTGTATATACGCATTAAGCAATCGCTATCGAAATGCTTCAAATCACCGGTTTAACATATTTAAGTTAGTTAACCTTCTTTAACGTATTGAAGTTTACATAAAGCCATAATGGCATAATGGCAGTATATTTATATGAATTCCGTTATCTTATATTTAGGTATAAAGTCGATTTTGTTGTACATACGCATTTAGCAATCGATATCGAAATGCTTCAAATCATTAGTTTAACATATTTAAGTTAGTTAACATTCTTTAACGTAATGAAGGTGATATAAAGCCATGGCGGCATAACGGCAGTGCATTTAGAAGAATTCCGTGATCTTATATTTATGTACAAAGTCGATTTTCTTGTATATAGACATTTAGCAATCGATACCGATATGCTTGAAATCATTAGCTTAACATATTTAAGTTAATTAACCTTCTTCAACGAACGGAAGTTGGCTTAAAGCCATGGCGGCATAACGGCAGTGCATTTAGAAGAATTCCGTAATCTTATATTTAGGCATAAAATCGATTTTCTTGTTAATACACTTTTAGCTATCGATATCGAAATGCTTCAAATCATAGGTTTAACATATTAAGTTAATAAACATTTTTTAGCATGCTGAAGTCTACATAAAGCCTTAACGGTATAACGGCAGTGCATTTAGAAGAATTCCGTAATGTTATAATTTTATATTTAGGTATAAAGTCGATTTTGTTGTATATACACATTAGCAATCAATATCGAGATGATTCAGCTCATTAGTTTAACATATTTAAGTTAATAAACCTTCTTTTACGATCTGAAGTTGGCTTAAAGCCATGGCGGCATAACGGCAGTGCATTTAGAAGAATTCCGTAATCTTATATTTAGGTATAAAGTCGAGTTTCTTGTATATACACATTAAGCAATCGATATCGAAATGCATCAAATAACTGGTTTAGCATATTTAAGTTAATTAACCTTCTTTATCTTACTGAAGTTTACATAAAGCCATAACGGCATTACGGCAGTATATTTATATGAATTCCGTTATTTTATATTTAGGTATAAAGTCGATTTTGTTGTACATACACATTTAGCAATCGATATCGAAATGCTTCAAATCATTAGTTTAACATATTTAAGTTAGTTAACCTTCTTTAACGTAATTAAGGTGATATAAAGCCATGGCGGCATAACGGCAGTGTATTTAGAAGAATTCCTTATCGTATATTTATGTATAAAGTCGATTTTGTTGTATATACACATTTAGCAATCGATATCGAAATGCCTCAAATCATTAGTTTAACATATTTAAGTTAATTAACCCCCTTTATCTTACTGAAGTCTACAAACGCCTTAACGGCATAACGGCAGTGCATGTAGAAGAATTCCGTTATCATATATTTAGGTATAAAGTCGATTTTCTTGTATATAAACATTTAGCAATCTATAACGAAATGCTTCAAATCATTAGTTTAACATATTTAAGTTAAATAGCCTTTTTTAACGTAATGAAGGTGGTATAAAGCCATGGCGGCATAACGACAGTACATTTGGAAGAATTCCGTAATCTTATATTTAGGTATAAAGTCGAGTTTCTTGTATATACACATTTAGCAATCGATATCGAAATTCTTCAAATCATTCGTTTAACATATTTAAGTTAGTTAACCTTCGTCATCTTACTGAAGTTTACATAAAGCCAAAACGGTATAACGCCAGTGCATTTGGAAGAATCCCGTAATCATATACTAAGGTATAAAGTCGATTTTCTTGTATATATGCATTAAGCAAACGATATCGAAATGCTTCAAATAACTGGTTTCACATATTTAAGTTAATAAACCTTCTTTAACGATCTGAAGTTGGATTAAAGCCATGGCGGCATAACGGCAGTGCATTTAGAAGAATTCCGTAATCTTATATTTAGGTATAAAGTCGAGTTTCTTGTATATACACATTTAGCAATCGATAACGAAATGCTTCAAATCATTAGTTTAACATATTTAAGTTAATTAACCTTCTTTAACGAACGGAAGTTGGCTTTAAGCCATGGCGGCATAACGGCAGTGCATGTAAAAGAATTCCGTAATCTTATATTTAGGTAAAAAGTCGATTTTGTTGTATATACACATAAGCAATCGATATCGAGATGGTTCAACTCATTAGTTTAACATATTTAAGTTAATTAATCTTATTTTTCTTACTGAAGTGTACGTAAAGCCATAACGGTATAACGGCAGTGCATTTGGAAGAATTCCGTAATCTTATATTTAGGTATAAAGTCGATTTTCTTGTATTTACACATTAAGCAATCGATATCGAAATGCATCAAATAACTGGCTTAGCATATTTAAGTTAATTAACCTTCTTTATCTTACTGAAGTTTACATAAAGCCATAACGGCATAACGGCAGTATATTTATATGAATTCCGTTATTCTATATTTAGGTATAAAGTCGATTTTGTTGTACA
This sequence comes from Bactrocera correcta, assembly GCA_027475135.1. Classification (NCBI taxonomy): domain Eukaryota; kingdom Metazoa; phylum Arthropoda; class Insecta; order Diptera; family Tephritidae; genus Bactrocera; species Bactrocera correcta. The sequence goes on along the minus strand of JAPZAG010001360.1, from coordinate 1,445 downwards.
TACACATTTAGCAATCGATATCGAAATGCTTCAAATCATTAGTTTAACATATTTAAGTTAGTTAACCTTCTTTAACGTAATTAAGGTGATATAAAGCCATGGCGGCATAACGGCAGTGTATTTAGAAGAATTCCGTTATAGTATATTTATGTATAAAGTCGATTTTGTTGTAAAATGCGCATTTAGCAATCGATATCGAAATGCTTCAAATCATTAGTTTAATATATTTAAGTTAATTAACCTTCGTTATCTTACTGAAGTTTACATAAAGCCAAAACGGTATAACGCCAGTGCATTTGGAAGAACTCCGTAATCTTATTTTTAGGTAAAAAGTCTATTTTCTTGTATATACACATTTAGCTATCGATATCGAAATTCTTCAAATCATTCGTTTAACATATTTCAGTTAGTTAACCTTCGTCATCTTACTGAAGTTTACATAACGCCAAAACGGTATAACGCCAGTGCATTTGGAAGAATTCCGTAATCATATATTAAGGTATAAAGTCGATTTTCTTGTATATATGCATTAAGCAAACGATATCGAAATGCTTCAAATAACTGGTTTCACATATTTAAGTTAATAAAGCTTCCTTAACGCACTGAAGTTAACATAAAGCCATGGCGGCATAACGGCAGTGCATTTAGAAGAATTCCGTAAGCTTATATTTAGGTATAAAGTGATTTTCTTGTATATACACATTTAGCAATCGATTTCGAAATGCTTCAAATAACTAGTGTAACATATCTAAGTTAATAAACCTTCTTAAACGAACTGAAGTTAACATAAAGCCATAACGGCATAACGGCAGTGCATTTAGAAGCATTCCGTAATCTTATATTTAGGTATAAAGTCGATTTTCTTGTATATATGCATTAAGCAATCGATTTCGAAATGCTTCAGATAACTAGTGTAACATATCTAAGTTAATAAACCTTCTTAAACGAACTGAAGTTAACATAAAGCCATAACGGTATAACGGCAGTGCATTTAGAAGCATTCCGTAATCTTATATTTAGGTAAAAAGTCGATTTTCTTGTATATATGCATTAAGCAATCGATTTCGAAATGCTTCAAATAACTAGTGTAACATATCTTAGTTAATAAACCTTCCTAAACGAACTGAAATTAACACAAAGCCATGGCGGCATTACGGCAGTTCATGTAGAAGAATTCCCTAATCTTATATTTAGGTATAAAGTCGATTTTCTTGTATATACACATTTAGCAATCGATATCGAAATGCCTCAAATCATTAGTTTAACATATTTAAGTTAATTAACCCCCTTTATCTTACTGAAGTCTAAAAACGCCTTAACGGCATAACGGCAGTGCATTAGAAGAATTCCGTTATCATATATTTAGGTATAAAGTCGACTTTCTTGTATATACGCATTTAGCAATCGATATCGAAATGCCTCAAATCATTAGTTTAAATTTTTTT